>JARYHS010001091.1:0-50004 GCA_031002005.1 Vandiemenella viatica
CTAGATCTGCAAAATTTCCATTCTCACATCCTATCATTGGCGACACGGTCTACTTTTTAAATTTATTTTAATCTTATACCGCATTAGCTATTTAATTTTATCTTAAAAATATACTGGTACACTAAAACTGGTTTTATGGGGTTTTTTTTATCTGCCTAACGTCTCTCTAACAGCGAGGCCTTTTAGAAACGGGAAGGGATGGGGGGCAAGGAATGGGAAAGAATTCGGCCATGGCCTTTTGAAGGAAGCATCCCGGCATTTGCCTGGAGTGATTTGGGAAACCATGGAAAACCCAAATCTGGATGCCCGGACGGGGATTCGAACCGCCATCCTCCCGAATGCGAGGCCAGAACGCTAGCCGTTACACCACCACGCTCGGTGGGTGGTTTTATGTTAAGAGAAAAATAATTGCTTGAAAATGGCACACAAAAAAAGTAATTCGAAAAGGGGGGCTGAAACAATTTCCACCTAAATTACAGTAAACTAGTGGCCTTATAAAAACTGGGTGAAATGAACTACGCCGTAAATAATCTTTATAAATTGACGGTGTTTTGTTCGTAATATTATGCAATATGTTAAGTACCTTTGTAATTTTATCGATGCAACAACAAACATACTTATATATAATACTATACATAATGTTAGGCGTTAAAGATTAATCGCCCCTACTTACAATCCGCATAACAAATTGAATCTGTGTTTGAGAGAGAAGCGAAGAAATAGACTGAAAATTTAATAATTATCCCATGGACACGGTGTGTTTTGATGAATTAAAATGGTTTAAATGAACTGAATCACTATTGTGAATATATTAAAAACAAGAAAGTGTATGGAATATTAGAGGCTCATAATTAAAAATGTTATATGTGGGCCATAATGTTTTGAATGAGATTTTAAGTTTTTTTGTTTTTTTTTTTTTTTTTAGAAGTGTTTTGTTTAGTAAATATGGTGCTATGTGCTTGTATATATTTTATATTTTGATTTAAAAATGTTTCCTAATGCTTTCAAGTAATTTTGTGTAAGTTTCAATTGTTTTTGTTCGAATAGTATCGTTTCCGTGATTGTTGGAGCTCAAAAAAGGTCTGGCGGTGCCTTTACACTGTCAATATACATCGCGTGAAGCGCGTGTTCGCGCGAACAAATCAAACAATTTTGGATCTCGGCGCCCTCGCGTAAGTTCGCGCGAATCAAGCGCTCGCAGGGGACGGAGTCACATTAAATTACCTTTGTTTGGATTGAAGCGATACTTCGCGCGTATTTGCGTGTATTCGCGCGAATACGCGTCCACTGGATGGCCAGCCTAACGTGATTTATTGTCCTGTTACAATTAGGTATAAGAATAAAATATACTTTAAAGATCTGTTTTAAACAAATAGAGAGCAAGTTTGGACCATAATACATAACGCAGAAATGTGCGAGTGTGAAGTGAAATGCTATTTCATTAAGAAAAGTAACATTTCAATTGGTGCATTGTTATTGGACAGTTAAAAATAAAATCTAGTTTTATTGCCACGTTGTTAACACTGCAAATGAAGTATTAAAAGAATACGCCTGATTAAATGCGTGTAAGCTGGTGAATCAAAGTGAACTTATTATTGTACGTGCTGGGGTTAATGATGTTCCGATACCATCAAAGTATCGATACCTACTTAATTGAGTAGTACTCAAATTGTCTTACGATACTTACTCATATGAGTACTGCAAAAGTATCGATACTATTTTTGAAATTAATGCCGAAATATAAAAATATACGTGACATGTTACTTAATTATTTATTTTATTTGCGTAGTGTAATAAAATCAAATAACACTTAGTAAACATTTTTATTTATTTATTATGGTTTTAACACTTTTAAACAATAAAAGTCGCCTTTGGAAGGTTTCCCAAAAAAAGCAATTTTGGGGACAGTTTGTGTCTTTTTTTTTGTCATTGTTTCACCCGCATTAGAAAACAAATATTCATTCAATATTGACGATGCTACTACAATACGATACGGTTGTGCGTATTTATACAGACCAGGGCCGCATTTAAGCATAGGCTACATAGGCTGTAGCCTAGGGGCCCGCACCACAAAGAGGGGCCCCTCACCACCCAAAACTCTCGGTAGTACAGAAAAAAAAAGGTCGCCCATTAATTTTTTTAAGTCAAATTTCGTCGAATATTTCGAAATTTAAGAATCCAGCCACTGCCGAACAGGGGGCCCGCACCACATGTATAGCCTAGGGGCCCACAGAGCCTAAATGCGGCCCTGATACAGACAAGGAAAAATAAGTTTCATTTCTTTCAATTCTGTAAATGGATTGCATTTTAGAGACATTACAGTGTTTGACAAGTAGAGAGAGACTTTGTCACTACCGTGCGTTTTCTTTTTCTTTTTGGCGTTTCCAGAAGTGATATTCCTGTAAAACGCTAGCTGAAGCAGCTTCTTCAGATTCACATGGACTATTTAGTTGCTTATGAACCATACCTTTTAGTTTTTGTGGGGAGCTGCGCGGAAGCGATCATTGGCCAGGTATAGCGAAATTCGCGCCAAGTGCAACTTTATTACGATGAAATAGGGACCTAAAACAAACTCTTTGAGATTAGATTGCCTATTCTAAGACTGATTTTGTTTGATTTTAAATACTACCAACTTGACGTCAGCGGGAAATTAATTTCGCAGGCGCGACTGGGAAGCGCAGCAGGGATGATGCATTTAGAATTTAACACCGGGTGCGTTTCGATACTTTTGATTCGATACAAGTATTTTTCTTCCGATACCGAGTAAGTATCGAATGAATTAATTCGAATACGAAAAGTACTCGGTATCGAAACAAAGTATCGAATACTTACTCGTATTTACTTGAATCGGATCATCACTAGCTGGGGTAAGTAACAGAAAGTAAGATGAGAATAATTGTTCTTTTTAAAATAAGATAAGAAGTTTTAAAATAAGTGCTCAGGTATAGACAGGTATATATTGATAAACTACGTGCTGGAATAGTCCACTTGCTGATAGGTGCTTGTAAGTTAAGAAGCTGCAGCAATTGAATAAAATTAAATAAAGAAATGTGGTGCGCGGTGCGGAATGCGTGTCATTACTAAATGATGGACGCAATTTACGATGCATGTCGTGGAACACGGCGGATATATGCACGGGTTACTATTGGCAGCGTTGATATCGGGAAGGAATATGACAACCTATCGCAACTGCAATAGCTCTCAGTAGGTTAATTCTGAGATATCGTATGGAGAAGTATGTACATTTTGAATATGCATTGTTCAGGAATCATAATCAAACCAACTTAAGTGTAGGAGCGGCACGTCCAAAGATAGTCTTCTAATGAAGGAACGCTTGCGTAACCGTTCGGTCCAGAAACGCATCCAGGATGAGGGGGAGGCATCCTCTGAATCGCTATACGGGTTGCAAAACGGGTCTATTTGCTACTTGAGTTCGGGAGATAACACTAAATTATTGTAAAAAATAAATAAAAAAATATTAAGGTAAATTTAAAAGGAAGGCTGGAATAATTTGACGGTAGGAAGACGACGGTATTATTATCGGACCCTGGTCAAATAAAAACCTGTAGCCTTCGTAAATAATAAATCTCCAGGAATAACGTTGGGTCAATGAGTATATGGTTTAATGGTTGGCGTTACTAGCCAACTGGAAATAAAGCACCAGGGTTATAGCCATGGACCGCCTATAGTATTTTGGATGCACTCATGTAACTGATCAGAGGAACCAGGGTAAAATGTTAAGTACTGGGTCGAAAGTAATGTAAAAGTACTGCAAGATGTACTGGTAATTGTAAGTGGATCAGCATGGAGTCACTGTAATGTGGAATACGTGAAATTGGAACTGCAGGAGCATGCAGCTGGTAAAAATAGTTAAAGGAAATGTTCTCAAGAAAAGCCCAGTGGAAAATAACGTTGTTTCCCCGAATAAAACCAATCTTACCCATAGAAAAGCTATAAATCTGTAACAATACAGGATGAGTACAACATCTAAGTAAATGATTAATAATGAAACAACAGTATCAATTTTAACAACTGATTAAAATAATGACGAAACAACAAAAAACAAAAAAGAGAGAAAAATACGAAAAAAAAGCCCTAAGCAGCTAATGTTGACACAAGTGATCTATCAGACCGATTTGATTCAGTTTCAATGGATTTATGGGTAAAGAAATTTATATAAAAATGTTACATTAAGCATAAAGCCTTGGATACACTAGGGAACAAATGGAGCGACATGCCGCGCGGCATGTCGCTGGACAACACCCGGGAACACTGCCGCCGAACATTTAGCAGACCCACTAGTCAGTTGTTGCAGAAATGTTGCCCGAGGAGACTGCGTTGGTTAGTGCTGCGTACATACTTATATCAAGTAGTTCAGTTTCGTAGGACGTGTGTTCAATACGCATATAACAGAATTATTAACATTAAAAAATCAAGTATGTTAAGACGTAGAAAAAAGAAAGAGACTCGAATGAGAAATTTTGTATCTGATTAAAAACAAATAATTAAATACATTTATGTTTTAAATATTTAAAGATTGCTTCTTATTATAAATGTGCCTAGTTTTTTCGACAAACTAAAAACAGGGATTTTGATGATAGTTCTTGAGGTTTAAATATTAAAATTCTCATGATTTTATTTAATTTCTTTAATTGTATTCAATATTTTTTTTTATGACAAAACTTCGCGAGCCACCACAAAGCCGTGCTTTTAACTAGTTTTAAATTGCCAGTCGCCTAATTTCCGCCCCTCGCGAGGGTGTCCTGGTCTCTCACCCTGTACTTCCTGCCGCCTCTCAGCTGCGATCCTAGACAGCTGACAGGCGTCCACAAAATCAGTATACATTCTTAGACAATATATTCTTGCGTAGAGGAAGGAAACTTAAAATTTATATGTTTCCTTAGAAACTATTATATTAATAATTATTTAAGCTGTTTCAGGATCCAGCTACTGCAAATGAATTGAAACAAAAGGCTTGTGATTATTAAATATTTTGGAAATTCCACACATTGCCTTGGATCTATTGATGGGAAACACGTTTTGATTCAGGCTCCTTCCAATTCCGGCAGCGACTATTATAACTTATAACTACAATGAACAATTTAGTATTGTCCTACTGGCTATTGTGTATGCCGGTTATAATTTTATTTATGCAAATTGTGATGTAAAAGGAAAATCTTCTGACAGTGGAATGTTCCAAGAAACTGCTTTTTAATATAGCTCTGGCTGCTAATCAACTTAAGTGACCAGATCCAGAGCCAGTACGATAAGCTGGACCAAATATGCCTTTCGTGTTGGTAGGAGACAGTGCTATTGCATTGACCGAACATATAATGACGCAATCACGACGTCGGTACTACAAAGCGCATTTTCAACTACAGACTATCAAGAGCAAGAAGAGTTGTAGAAAATGTGTTTGCAATCTTATGTGTCGTATTTCGTATATTCCGTTCACCAATAGCACTGCAGCCTGCAAATGCTGACGTACTTTTGTAATGGCGTGTGTAAACCTACATAATTTTTTAAGGCGCAATAGTCAGTCCAAATCACTGTACACTCCACATGGAACATTTGATTCTGAAAATATAGATCACGAAATTGTGGAAGGATCATGGCGCAGAGAAATTGGATGTCATAATATGTTGATGCTAGAGGAAGACGTTATTCTGAATCTGTTATGGAAATAAACAATTTTGCTGAATATTTTGTAAATGAACAAGGAAGTGTTTCCTGGCAGAATAATTTTTAACCATAATTATGAGATAGAAAAAAAAGATCCACCCTAGCATATAACAACTATTTTAGCACTGTACCAGTAGAATCAGATAATCAAGGTTTGAAGTGTCCCACAACCACACATAATTCTAGTACAGCTCGATTAGGTGAAGCACCATTTCGTTTTCCCACAGCACTGACATGGCACGCTGCGCACATGACTACACTCGGGTACAAATGTCGCGGGACTGACGCAATGTTTTCGCTCTGGAAGCGGCAACATACAACATGCCCCGCGGCACGTAGATGTCGCGCAAATTGTTGCACACAACATTGTGGGACAGCGGGGAACGTTGCAGCGCCACCCAGACTCGGTGTTGCGCGTCAGATTTGTCCCCTAGTGTATCCGGGCCTTAAGTATAGTCAGGGCCCGCTCTAGCGGTTTTGCCGCCCCGGACAAATTGCCACCCCCTTAACATTATGTAGAATTATATATATTTTTTTAAAAATAATTAATTTTTAATCTAATAAAATATTTAATTTTAATTTTTAATAAATCATATATTCATAAATAAACTCATTGAATTTTGATCTAGCGGCACAAAATAGAGAAATTAATTATGAAATATCTGTACATAGCCACAAATTAACCATATTTTTTACATTTATAAATGCTATTACAGATGGATATTATCACACAAACAATCTAAATGCCATTATTTTGAAAATAAAACAAGATTACATAAAATACGCTAAAATCACAAAAAAACTGTTTTTCTTATTTTCAGTTTGCGAATTTTTTATTACCTCTTTAAATTTACTTCATCAGCAGTTTCATACTCAATTGCCAAAATGGCTAAATCATTAAATTATCAATTTCTTGGTTTTCGTAAATGCTTAGCAAGGCGTCGTATACATCTCCCAAATGAAATTTTAAAGGGTTTAATCTCTCTATCCTACTCTCCCATCTAGTGTCACTCCATGTTTTCAAAGTTGAACCCTGAACATGCTTTAAAAGTATTGCCCATCGAAAAGTAGATGCCAAAAAGAATAAATATATTTTTTGGACAATGTTGAAGAAATTAGCGGCGTCCAAGGATGCTTTTGCCATTAGTAACAAGATTGAGAGAATGACAACTACACGGAACATTGAATGCTCGCGAATTATGTATATTGTTTAATTCTAGATTGCACTCCTGCTTTATTGCCCCTCATATTGGACCCGTTGTCAGTCCCTGTCCTCTAATATCCTGCAAATTTAAACACACGTCATTAAGTTCTGCAACTATAATGTCAGACATTTGTTTTTCCTGTGGATCTTTCGACTGGTAAGACCCCTTATAAGCTTTCATTAATTTTAATTTCAACATCAGGAGTAAATTTATTGGTTGAAACATATCTGATTACAAGAGTAATTTGCTGTATCTTACTAAAATCATGAGTACAGTTTAAAATTATGGAAAAATATTTGAATTTTTTTATTTCATTAATAACATGAGACTTTACATTTTGATGCAGCAGATCTACTATCCCGGTTTGTATATTGTTCCCAAGATATTGAGCTTTAGTCTACTTTTTAGAGCACTCAACGGACGTGCTCTTCCATAATGGGATAGTATTCAGACAGTAACTCAACTAGTTTTAAGAAATTACCGTTATTATGCTCAAACAACTTGTCGCTTGTGCCTTGAAAAACCAGACAACTTTTACCAAGAATTTTGGTAATTGCAACGATTCTTAGAAGCACTTCATTCCAATGATTTATTTCGGCATTAATAACTTTTTGAGTGGCAGCATCTACAGTTTTACAACAATTTAATCTTTCGTTCATTTCTAGCCATGATTTTTTTGCCTGAATATGATTTTTCGAAGTTTCATGCTCTTTTAAAGTTTCGTCGAGGTGCTTCCAATTTTTAAAAACCTCCTTTGAGAGAGAACTAACTAAACAGCCGAAAATTTTGCAACAAAAGCAGTAAACGCAGTGTTGTGAAAGATAGTAGCTAATCTCGCAATATTTGCCCTCCGTTGCTTAAAATTCATGCATAATATTTTGCGCTAAAATGTCGATCTGTGTCATTGGAAGGAAATTTGTAATTATGCAATAGTTTAGGTGGACCTTGCCTTACTAAAAAGCTTCTTACGGCGTCTCGTAAAATTCTTGACCACAAAGTTTTAGAACGAGTTCTGCGAGTCTCACGTTGGTGTCAGTTCCAGTTGGTTTAGAAACTTCGTTCATTTGTTTTCTATTATTCTCTGACGATTCTGTACTTCTTTTGTATCCCGACCAGATATTGGATTCTAAGATTTGTTTTGGTAAACCCTGAATACAGTATATTTTTTTTTAACGCGCCAGATTGATTCTGACTTTCCGCTTCCTTTCCCAACCTTCTTCCTTTGTACTGGTAACCAGATAGTTTTCTTTGACCGTCAGACATTTTGGAAGAGGCACGCACGTAACTCAAACAATGTACACTATAAAATAATATAAAAAGTAAATATTTATCCTTGTTCTAAATAAGCTAAAACCATAACTAAGATAAATTATTCTCAGTCGATATAAAAAAAAAAAAAACATTTATGCACAACATAAAAAAATTTCCATACCCTGTGAACATGAAGAAAGTATACTGTTACTAAACAGTCAAAGCTTATTCGCAGAGGATACGATCCGTAAATTTGCTGCAAATACAGAAACCGTGTATACAGAATGGCAATTTCTATAGGCTTAAACGGAATACGTTCCAAGTTCACAAACAAACAAAAACAAAAAATGATGTTGTGGAGTGATTGTCGGGCAATGCACTTATTAAACCAACTGACAAAAGTTATTCACATTCACTAAAATAGTTAATGAATTTCTTTTTGTTGAGACGGTTTACAAATGCAGCAATTAGAGTATCTGTAAACCGCATTCGTATATATAATAAGCATCATGGGTTATTATATATTAGCAGTTAACATTCGAAATTGAATATACTAATAGTATGTGAAGTAACTGATCGGTAATCAGCAGCTGGTAAAATTATTTATTTATTAATGATTGTAAGTACTGTCCCACACCCACTAAACTACAGTATTTTCACAAGCGATCAAAGCTAGCGTATGTAATTTAACCCAACCATAACACTTTCAATGCCTGTATCTAATTTGTACAACAAATCTGTGAGGCTCGGATTACATGAAGAAATTATTATGCAAATTATTCCACTTCGATTTCCAATAACTAATATCCATATTGATTTGGTTAATCAATTCAATAAAATAAATACTCAGCATCTCCCGCCAATCACTATCGATTCCATGTATTATAGCCTAGCTGAAATTACGAAAAACACTCCGTTTCACCGCGTCTAGTAACTTGTGGGCAGTATAACGTCGGAATCAGTGCAGGTAGACAAGGTCAGGTTTAACAGCGCCCACCTACCGCGCTTCTGTTGTGAGCTTTTGTCGCTGTGCGCTTATGACGTATATCCAACTAAATAACAGTTTAATCATAGATGTACTTACATTTAGAAATTATGAAATCCTGAAGTAAATTTTATTAACTTCTACTTATCACTAATAACGTAATAGTAAGACTAATGCTGTTGTGTAATGAAACCACTTTTATAATTAGCAATAATAAACAGGTTGAGACAGCAAAAGTCGAAACAGCGTTCTACTCGCGTGCTAAGGCCCAATTCACACAGAAGAGACGTGGCGCCGGACTTCGGGCTGGGACCTGGCGCGGACGCGGCACATTTTGAAGTTGCTCCTACGGCGGAATTCACACAGAGGCGGCTGGGCAATGGCGCGCCCCTTTGAGGTCCGCGCCCCGTCTCTTCGAAGTCTCTAGGGGCGCACCCAAATCGCTAAGAAGTTTTTAACGAACGAAAAAATCGGTATGTGGATTTTTTTTATTAATTGGGTATTTAACACATTAATATTTTTCTCACACTTACAGCCGAAATGGAGCCCCTAAATTTTAGCGCCCCGGGCTAATGCCCGGTTTACCCCCCCCCCTTCCCCTAGAGCGGGCCCTGGTGTAGTGTTAGTTACGGAAGTGTTGGTAAATCGCCAACGTTGCAATTAGAGGATTTTGGTAGCGTGAGAACGCAATTTTTTGAGAAATATTCAAAGTCTAATTCAATGGGTAATTCTATCAGAAGTTTTATAGGAATGTAAGTGATGTCACTATGTAATGAAAAATTATACTTGTGTAGTTCAACAGGAAAAAATCAAGAAGTGAAAATTGTGTACCCATAAAGGAATGTAATAGAAAAACAAATATTTGTAGAAAGGTAACTTTACATTTATTGGTTTTCACTAAGTAGTGATGAACATTGACATGCTTTAGCATAGTGTAGATTAAATAGCTAAGAATTGAACCATGTTTTACTATACGAAACTAAGATATGATTTAGAATAACGTATTGGGTAAACGTAGGAAGAAAAGTGAAATATGATATCTTATATTTAGCAAGAAATAGAGAATATGGGATAAAATATAGTGTGTATACTTTCTTAAAGGAAAATGTATCTTAATATATGTATTCGGTCGAAACGCCATTAAGCTTAACCTAATTTTCAGAAATCATTGTCGAATAGTATTGCCTTCTACTAGAAGCATATTTAAGTGCACTCAATTTAATTACAGGCATTTGCCAAACTGCAAAGAATATATATTGGATTTTATGAACTGATGAATTGTGATTCACCTATACTTTATTATTAATTTGCATTATAAATACAAATCTCATGTAGTTGACCACGGTATATCCAGAATGGAACCTAAATTTTACTAATATATGATTCATTTAATATAATACGTCTATTTATTTTGTTAAAAAATGCCATATGTCATGTGAGTGACTTAAAATTCACTCAGTTATATTAGAACCATTACTGCTGGAGCTGTTGAATTTGCAGATGAACCTGCCAGTCGGACAGCCATGACCCGGTCAAGAAACATGCCGGAAGTTCTGTCTATGCTGCCCCAAGTTTTTATGCACCTCAGCAATCCATAGGTCGCTATGTGCAGTTTTACGAGTGAACAAACATTAAATACAACCCGGCTATATTGATTTTCCTTATCAAGCAAGTTTTTGAGCAAATTTGTTGGATATTACCATAATCATTTAGAATGTGTGTTTCTATTTTAAAATCACAATTTTAATTAGGATAACAATGACACAACACAGCTCATATTATCAGCTTCAGATTTACAAGGATAGAATAATTCATGAACGCTGAAATCATATTCCAGAGATCAACTCTATTGCAATATTGTTCAGTAACACTTAATTTGGTTTCAGCTAATTTTGATTGCATTGCATGACGAATATAACTTGGTTTTACATAATCTGAAATACCAAACATACTATTCCAATCAACTTTCAGTAGAGTGACGATTACCATATTCAAGGAAATCTAATGTAAATTTTATTTTTGCTATGTAATGTAAACTGCACTTTGAACCATAATTTCGGTATTAAAATATTTTGAATAGATTAGAAGTATAAATGTAACCCACAATCGCACAAGCTCATACAGTACTAAACGTAATCTTGGATCTTATATTACACCCGAGAAAAAAAATTAGTAAACGTAAAAGCATCTTCCATGCAAATCAAATATAAATATGGTATAGCAATGATCTAGCGTTGCGATAATGTATTGAGATAGTTTGGCGACTCTTAGGGTCTCAAAGTATCAAAGAGCTTAAGTTTTAGAATGGTTACGGTATTGTTGATTTTCATACCATACCCTGTTATTGTGTAATGATGATTCATATAGTGAACTGATGACTAACCCTTAAGTGATCGATTTCAAATTAATCCTTAGTTTGTTCTTCTATATTTAATTTTGATTTTATACTTGACTGTAAGGTTAATTCCGACAAGCGAAGTAACTTCCCATTCTTTATTTACTTTTGAGTAGTAGGAAACTAAGAGTACGAACTCAATTCAATCCAATCCCTAAAATTGTAAAGCTATGTGACACATCTTTCCTGGAGAGGGGAAGAGTGTGAGTGTCCTTATTAATGTTAAAGCTTTATTAAGGAAAAAAATATGATATTTTAGTTAATGTAATATTTTCGGGAGTTAGGCACAGGACAGACCAGGCTTCACTGATGCAAAGTCAGCGTAAGGTTGTTTGTTCCTCCACATAATGCTTACATGCTGACAGGAGTCACCTTCAAGTGGATCCAACTGGAATCAATGAAGTCAAACATGAGGTGGCATGTGGTCACAGAACAGTTTATTCACTCTCAGTTCATCAGAAGCAGTTTAGTTTACAAGATGGGTTAACTTGTAGCTAAGCCTTTCTCGTCAGCCTAGTATAGCCAGCAATACGTTTTGCTAAGTTCAGTCTGCCATTCTATAAGTCAACATCAGTAGCCATCATTCATAGACGCAAGTTGGAAATAGCCTTGCAGTAGTGTGCCAATGATTGTAACATGTACAGTCAAGTGCTACAATAAACAGGTTGTTCAGCAGTTAGCGTCGTGTCATTCATATAAAGGATAGATAATCAGCTAGTCATTTCACAGGTGCTAGCCTTTCTGTCCACCTTGCTGGACATAAATCAGCTGGTGTCAGACCTGAAGTAATTTATCGTCTTATTAGTAACATCAAGATGCAGACGAAGCCATCACTTGAAGCAAGAAGACAACGCAAGACGGATTACAAGAGGGTTAGCAAATCCCAAAGGTCAGTCAAATTCATCCCATAGTCCTTCCACTCGTCAACTGCCCACAAAGTATAGACCACTCGAAACCAGACAACTGGTATCAAGGCGTGAAATATAATCTCGCCATCTGACAGCCTGACTCTCCAATAAAGACTAAACCACAGCTCCGAGGAATCTCTTAAACCCCCACAGCCTGTAGTGAGGGTTGCCTGTCTCTTGGTTTACCAATTTCTAGACAATTTATCAACAAACAGTACATAAGGAACTCAAACAGTATTAAATGCAAATGAAAAAAAATAAAGTAAGTGTAAGTATTTAATGTGCAACAATGTAAAAACAAAAGAAGAAAGCTGCAGATAGTAAAAAACGTGCATCTCCAACAATCCTTCTGGAAAAAAGTGAAAGAATCCTGATTAATTAAAGGTCAATACATTTCCTTTCAAGGCCCAGGCAGTAAGGTTGAGATGGGGTTATCAGTGCTACAACCCAGCCATCTGATAAAATTCCTTAGAGGTACTCCTTAATTTCAGCTTTGACATTACAGTCCAGGTGAAGTCAAGTATTTTTGCTCGGCTCTACAGTTAATGGTCATATCATGTAGCAATGGGTACCTTTAAATGAACATTCTTACACTGATCAGACAAAACATTATGACCACCTAATTACTAGCATATTGGTCCACCTTCTGAATGCAATACAGCGGCAATTCGGCGTAGCATGGATTCTAAAAGTCCTTGGTAGGCTACGCACAAGTCACGAAATTCCCTTAAATTATGTGCCAGCGGTTTGTAAGTGCGGCACCTGGGAACAAGCATCTTGGAAACAGAGAGGCTGGTCAGCTGTTTGAGTTTGATTGCTGTTTGATTTTAGCATTATATTTGACCTGTTTTGGGAATTTTATTCAAGCTTTATTTAAGGAAATTATATGTAATATCATGATGAAGCACCAAAACACATGACTGTGCAGGTTTATGACATGTGCAGACATGTTGATCTGGGACTGTGGACTGTCATTGTTGAGCAGACTGTGAGCTTGTTAGCACGAATATCTCTATTGAAATATTTCCTTCCTTTCTGTTTAGAAGTGTATTGTGTACATTGTGTATTCTTTTTTCATGATGCCTCATGCAGATAATTTCTGCTATATTTGTGGTAAGCTGGCCGTCAAGTCTCAAGAGGCAAAATTTTACGCGACTTGTGAAACAGTATTATGAACTTTACTTTGGCTGTCAAGTGGGTGATTTTGATAAGAGCTAGGCTCCAAATGTATGCTGTGTTTAGTGTGTTGACTGGCTGGAAGAATGGTACACTTCATATGCCATTTGCAATTCCCATTATTTGTAGGAAACCGAAGGATCATCTGATTGTTATTTTTGTTTAACAAAGGAATCACATCTACATCAAAATATACAGTTAAGTATCTGAATGAGGCTTGCCTTCCACAATGAAGATTTCCCTGTACCAGTATATGCAGGTAAGACCTTGACTAGTAACTCTGATTGTGACCTAGCTCAAACTGAAAATGATTCAGATGATCATGGTTATAAAAATGATCCTACATTCGATGGCAGTAGCTGTTCATCAGAATCATTCTCTCCAAATCAACAAGGCCTTAATGACCTGATTCGGGATTTAAACCTGTCTAAACAGCAAGTTGGAGATTTAACTTCCAGACTCACAAGCTGGAAGCTACACCAAAAAGATGTAAGAATATGTAGTTGCCATTGCCGCCATAGTGATTTTAAAGACTGCTTTTCTGAAGAAAATTGTACTATGTTTTGCAATGATATTTGTTCTGTTATGGAAACTCTTGGGCACCAACACCAGCCGGATGAGTGGCGATTGTTCACCGATTCATCTAAAGTTGGTTTGAAGGCTGTCCTTTTACATATTGGCAATGAACTTCCATCAATATCTGTAGTGGATGCCACTGATATGAAAGAGACATGTGAAAATATGAAACTAGTTTTAGGAAAAATCCAATATGAAAAATATAAATGGTATATGTGTGGCTTTATTGCTCGACTTGCAACTTGGGTTCACCAAATTTTACTTTTCTTTTTTGTGTGTGTGAATGGGAGACAGAGATAGGAAGTCTCACTATGTTATAAAATCATGGCTATTCCTGACCAGAAAAATGTGTCACATGTCACTTTAGTGAATCCTGAAAAAATATATTTACCTCCATTGCATATTAAATTAGGACTGAAAAAATTGATAAAGGCTATGGATAAAACTTTCTAATGTATTCTTGTGATTTAAATTGAAATTTCCCAAAGTCAGTTATGCTAAACTAAAGGAAGGTATTTTTATAGGACCACAAATACAGCTATTAATAGTTCATGAACATTTTGAAGGACTTAAATCCACTAGAAAATGCAGCATGGCAGTCTTTAAAAAGGTATGTTGCAATTTCCTTGGAAACCATAAAGCAGAAAACTAATTTACATAGTGGCTGATCTTCTGCATTCTTATGAAGCTATGGGATGCAATATGTCCTTAAAAATTCACTTCTTGCTGGAAAATCTTGGGGCTGTCAGTGATGAGCATTTTCATCAGTAAATTTCTACAATGGAAAAGAGATACCAAGGCAAGTGGAGTTATAATATGTTGACTGACTACTATTGGACCAAGACGAGAGATGTTCCAGATGCAAAATATGCCCAAAAATCACTATATACCTGTTTCTAAGCAAGCCAAAATGACTAGTACATAATTTAAAGTTAGATAGTTAATGATTTTATTACAAACTTTTACAAAAATTAATATCACAAAAAAACTCCTGCCTGATGAGGAAAAACTAAAATGGTATTTGAATTCAGCATGAAAAATACTTCTGGGCTCTCATGTTTTTGTTCTTGTGAAAGAAAAATGTTTATTTTGGCAATCATTTTTGCAATAATTTCTTATGAGACTTCTAAGCAATTATTAAAGTACATAAAAATTATATTAGCATCCAAATAATGCTTTATTTTCACTAAAAAACATAAAAAGTAAATTAAAAAAAAAACAACTAACTTAGTTCACAACCCGAAGATTGGTTGGATCCTCCCAAAGGAGGCATACTAAGCCACTGTGTCAGAGGTAGGATGGACAGTTCCTGTCCTCTGTTATTTTTCCCTAGACATCTCAAAATAGGTAATAGGTCTTCAGTAGATCATGAAAAAAGAATCCTAAAAATTAACAGCCCAAAAGAAGGAAAAGTTTGTGAAACACTGATTCATACCCTTTAGCATTTGAAGATATGATTCCAAAAGAAACAAACCCTTCATAACAGAGTCCAAAATAATCAAATGTTTAATTTTTTCCCCCTTTTTCTTTGATTACAAAGTATCAAAATGGCTCTCACTGCAGAGATATGGGAATTTAACCGATTTGTTAGCAACTGACACATCCTTGTTTTGCCAGATGTGTCATTTTACTGTTGCTTTTATTCTTTCAACTTTTCCTTTCACTAATATATTAACCTACCATGAAGGGCCTTGAAATGTGACTTGTCATACTGCCTCTTCTTTATGGGAGATTCTTCAACAAACTTCTTTGCTTGGCCATCATTTACAATTCGTGTTCATTTCATACCGTATTTGTCTACTTAACTTTAAACATTCTTCTACAGCAACACACTTCAAATACTTAAATTTTTAGATTAATTTTCATTAACATAGAAGATATGTTTTCTTCCTTCATCTTGTGTGTTTAAACACAATATCCACTTTTCTTCCCCAATTTTAAATAATTCAACTAGTTGGTTTCTTTTCTTACATTCCAAATTATTTATTTGACTACTGTGGTCCAGTCTTCTTCAGCCAAGTTATCCAACAGATACCATTCGCTTCACTTAATTTTCTTTGAAGACAATCACATAATTATTTGTGTGCGTATTTCTTGTGCTCTGGGTTTTTCAATCTGCACATCATAATTGCCAAATTAAACAGAGAGCCAGTAAATGGTAGTGAATACATATGCATTACAACATAAAACTGGTTTCTGGGAAACAGTTTTCACCACTTAATCTTACTTCAAAGATCCCAAATATTATTTCCTTCAGTTTACTACTCCACCACAGCATTCCAGCTGGTCACAACATGTCCTGAAGTATTATAATGGAAAGGCAGCAACATTGAAATTACAAATGTATACACATATATCAATCACCTTTTTAAAAAAATAAACATCATAAAAGGATCCATTAAGGTTATAACTACACAAAGCTCCTAGGAACAACACTTCACATATCAGGAATGTAAAGACATCAGTTATTAAGATAACTGAACCTTCCTTTTCAGTAAAGACTTTTTGGGTATATTTGAGTATATAATACCTTTGGAGCTACTTCACGCACCGTGAGGTAATATCATAACAATTACTGATTGACTAGTGCAGTATTATGTTGAAATACACCCTGGACCAGCATGACACAGCAAGAACAAGTTCAGGAAGTAGTTCTAGTAGTGTCATGATGGTCCAGAATGTATTCCAACCTAGTTACCAACTGCAAACGAAAAGTCTCGTTATCGACTACTGCAGTATTATAAAATCATTGCCTCATGTGGTATTAAGAAGTTCCACTGGTTTTGTATACTCTTACAGACCAAACTTTATTTATTTTGGTTACTGCAACAATCAGGAAAAAACAGGACGTTAACTGTGAAAATATTTCAACTATCTACTTTCCCTGCAGTTACATATTTCATCATTACAGATATCCTGTCACTGCCTCTGATACCAATCTTCTACATCCAGAATTGCATGCTGCATTAGTAAATGAATAAACATGATCCCCAAGTTACTTCATCATATGAGAGCAGATGAATAATGAAAATGTGAGGACATTGTTAACTTTCACAATTACATCAGATACTATAGAGGATGCATCCAGACAGCTCATTGTCTTCATTGTGGTGATTAATAATCTTGATTAACCTCTATATTCACATTCACCTTTTACCAAAAAACTACTGCAACAATTTCACCATCTAATATCTCCCCTCCCCCCTTTACAGTTAATACTATTTTTTGGGTAGTTTGAACATTGGACATATAAGATAAAAGGACTTCACTTCCATGTTGTAGTTTCATTTTATATCAACTAAAAAAGAGTAGCGATACATTTTTTTTTTTGCTTGGGCTTTACGCCTCGTCAACGATGAGGTCATTAGAGGCAGGATGGGATTGGGGCAAGGAATGGGAAGGAATTCTACCATGGCCTTGTGAAGGAAGCATCCCGGCATTCGCCTGGAGTGATTTGGGGAAACCATGGAAAACCCAAATATGGATGCCCGGACGGGGATTCGAACCGGCATCCTCCTGAATGTGCGATGCATCTTGTTTTGCTATGTTAATTCATCAATATTTCTGAGAAATAAATTGAAAAGAATGTTACCAGAACTAATGTTTATGTTAACATTATGTTCCTGTTCCAACAACAGCCTACTTTACAGACAGGATGATTAAAATGTTCTACAACATGAATGAATGTCGTAACTCACTTTCCAACTAACTATATCACAAATAAGCATAGACAAGAGCCACGAGTTGATCATAAATGATCAATATATCAAACTGATGCACCAAGATGCTGCCCATTTTACAGACTTTAATTTGGTGAAAGTATCACCAACTTGACCAAGAAGAAGACCATACAACCCTAATCATGTACCACTTACAAAATATCTTAAACAGTTGACTGTTTAATAGCACAAAACAAATTCTTGGAAGGACAGTTGGCTCACTAGATCTATCTTGTGGCATGATAAAATAATGAAGATTTTTTTTTTACTGTGGCTTTACACCTCGTTAACGGCTAAGGTCATTAGAGGCGGGAAGGGACTGAGGACAAGGAATGGGAAGGAATTCGGCCATGGCCTTTTTGAAGGAAGCATCCCGGCATTCGCCTGGAGTGATTTGTGGAAACCATGGAAAACCCAAATCTGGATGCCTGTACAGGGATTCGAACCCATGCCCTCCCGAATGTGAGGCCAGAACGTTAACCGTTCACCCACCATGCTCAGTTAATGAAGAAACGAGAAATTAATTTCAATTGTGAGTGCTGCTCAGTAATATCTATTTTGCACGACTGTCAGTAGCTGAAATGAAAAGATATTCTACAATCCCTCTGGAAGGTTTCCACAAATCTGCTGGATATCCACAGTACCTACAGTAAAAAAATAACTTATATCATCATACTAGTATCTCCAAGGACCGTCATTTTCCCGTAGTGGGATCACTGTATCTATAAAACCCTCCACAGCGTATGAATATTCCCTCCTGTCCACTCTACAGTAGAGTGGGGAGCAGGTCTGTAAGCAAACCACCTGAAGTGTCCATCCTCTACATCCACAACAAATCATCTTCAATATGCACTTCGTTTACTTATAACTCTAGTCAAGCTCCATATCCATCCCATACATTTCCTAACAACACTGGCAGTACAGTAGGTTTTGTTTAGCACACAAAGTTACCACATAGGATCCAAAAAGATTCAAAATTATAATGAAGTCTACACGGCTGTACCGCCAGATTGTGTTGTGAAAACACAATATTTTGACGACTAGCTCCGTCATCTTCTTCGGGTGCGAAAACATCTGTACTGGGCCACTGACCGTCAGATACTGAGACAGCTCAGGTCCTGCACTTTCTTGTATGCCCAATGGGTCTGTTCCCTGAGGAAGACGATGGAGCTAGCCGCAAAATATTGTGTTTTCAAAACACAATCCGGTGGTACACCCATGAAGACTTCATTGCAGTTATACGCCGGGAAAGTCTCCGTTCTTACAAATTATGTTTATAACTTTAAATTAACTGTACTGAAATAATGAAATATTTGCAGTAACCCATCTCCTTAAATACTACATTCACCTATAAGCATAAACTAAAAAAAAGCAAGTTGGCAGATGAACATTGCTGCTACAACTACAACACAAAAAGGAAAATGGGGATGGGGGACATAACCTTCATTCACACTCTAAATTAAAAGGCTTTAGTTTGTATTTCTTAAGGGTGAAAGTGGCAGAATTACTGGAGATCACAATTCAGTGAGGAATTCGTATCATAATACTGCAGTAGTCAAACACAAGACACCAAGAAATACTTTCCGAAGTAGTTTTAGCAGTGTCATGCTAATCCAGGATATATTACCACCTAATTATAACTTGAAAATAATGGTCCAAGGTTTATAACAAACTAAGTACTACTTGAAAATGATTCGTCTTGCAGTTAACTACTGCAGTATTATGATGTCATTTGTCAGTGGGGAGTAATGTAGTGGAACTGTGATCTCCAGTTGACCCGAATGTGACATGTAATATATGAATAAAATTAAGCCTTGATAAAAACATCCTAAAAGTTACTACAATTTTCTTTGAATAATCATTACCGTTTATTTAGAATGCAAATATCAAAAATACCCAATTACATTACTCCAGTTTCAAATAAGCAGGGCCAGTAATGAACTATAAAGAATTTCCCTAAACTCATTACCAGTGCCGATTTGTAGTATGGTTTTGGTGGGTAGCATTACCCACCCAGAATTTGAGAGTGACCAAGCAACATCCACAGAGAAAAAGAACTGAAAGAAAGCAGTCCATCTGAGCACGAACTTACATATAACAGACCGCTTGCTCATCCCATCATAACCGATTTATTGCTATTATTATTATTACATTCTTTTTATGTAAGATAACCCAATATCACATCTTTGACTTCCCACCCATGCCTAACATGATCTGCCAGCACTGCTCATTAGATAACAGCTTCCAATGAATAAATAAGGTTTACCTTTAAAAAATAATTAAAATGACCTAAGATTATCAAAACAAATTTGCCCCTCTTAAATCATTGAAATATTGCTTATCTCTCTACTCTTTCCTTCATTATTTTCAACAATTTTAATTAAAACCCTGCATAGATGAAATAACATGACAAAGGCTTTAAGAGCACTAGAAAAAACAAAAAGAGTATTAAGAATTTCATAAATTGATCAACAATAATGAATTTGTTTATTTCATAGATTCAAATCAATACAACAACATCCCAGAAATCATCTGCAAATAACAGCTTAATTGCAGTCATACAACAGAGGGATGAAATTATATGATGGAGGCCAAAATATCATATCTTCTCCATTTATCGTTTGCATTACAAATATCTTCTTCAGGCTTTATGGCTTGCACACATTGAGGTCATTAGAGCTGGGAGAAGATGGGATAAGGAATTCAGCTGTGGCCTTTTGAAGGAACCAACTCAGCTTTCACCTGGAGTGGTAAACTATGGAAAACTGAAATATGGGTGGCACAATGGGAATATGAACCCGCATCCCTCTGAAAGCTGTGCCCGAGTGTTGGCGTTCACCTATCAAATTTGGTAACAAATACTAATTCAAAATGTGATGATTTGTTAAATGCTTATGTATGGGTATTGAATAATTTAACTTTGGAAAAAAAACGGACAACAGTCATACAAAAATATACGACACAAAAAATTAGCCACGATTCATACAAACCAAAAATGGTAACAATCTTCCAGTTTCAATCTACCTACAAATTTTTCTGTAAAACACAAATGGAATCATTGCATAGCTTTCACGTTTTCCGTGATTGCAAAAGTCATTATCTGTATGCAATTAATGCACCAGCTTTTTAGCATTATTATCATACATCCTAGACTTCTCATAAGAAATACTCAAGTGCATATTTGAAAGAAATAGAATCAAGCCATTTTGTATCTGTAAAAGTTAGAAAATACAGTCTAGATGAGAACACAGCATTACAGTTGGCTCCACAATTCCTGAACAAGGGTTTGTAGCTTATAGTTAAAATTATATATATGAAAAATTTGCACACCAAATCTCATAAAGGCCTACTCCTGGAAGAATACTTTTGTACAGCAATGTTACTCATAACATCTTCACATTTGAATTAAATTATTCTTTGCAAAAGTTAAGAGCAAGTAACTTTAAACCTATGCCAGAACACATCAAATATCCTTAGAAAAAATATATGATAAACAATGTGTTACTGCTATCCTAGATAATTAATATACAACTATAAATGGTCCAGGGATCATACCCATCTACACTGTTTTTATGTGTAATGATCCTTTTATATAGCATAATGTATGGGAGAAGTTTACACCATGATACACAGCTTCACAATGATAACAACTCTTGAACTGGTTTTTTTTTTTTAAATTGTTTATAATAAAAATAATCTGTCAGTATTACAGTTGTATTCCTTTTATTCATAATGATGTTAGGTTACACACTTTGTCCTAAACCAGTAATGCTTTACAAATATTACCACACCAAAGGATACTGAAGGGGCACAACATTTTGGTTTCTATAGCCATTTCTCTTGAAACAGTTTTATTAATTTGGCCAATATAGTTGAACAACATACAGAGTAAGAAACTTTCCAGTGTCATGGGGGGGAAAAAAAACAACTCGACTAATTTCGAATTAAGACCGGTTGTGCAGTTACCATCAATGTTGTTGAAACGGACACATAAAATGGTAATGTCTAAGTCGGTGGTCTGAACACCATTGCAACTTCTATATTCACGAAACATTTCGCAAAACGTGAACGCGGAAAGGTCCGTCCTTCAAGATTCGCGGCAAACCGACGGAATATCAATGTCTCCGGGAGACAAAATCTTCAGAACAGTCTTCTTCCTCCATGCCGAAGCAAATGAATTGTTATCAAAACACTGGATTAATCACTTTCATCTGTCAACACTACCCGGTGTCAAAACATTTTTCTTATATAGCCGAAACACTAAATTTAGATTTAAGTTATAATCACTAATGTTTCGTATAGAGGTATAACAACAAAAGCGTCTAATTATCTTCACAAATAAAGAGCGCTAAATCTGCCTGTCCACTATAAATTTTCCAGATTCGGTACGAGAAATGATCAATAAAAGGCAGGATTTTAGAAAATTTTGTCTGTTACTGCAACACATAGAAATTCAATTATCAACGTTGTATAAACATACACGTAGGTGGGGAGGTCAATGACGCCACCTATCTAGCCTAAATCATTTAGTATATACACAGCTGCTACGATTTAACTTGAAGCCACTTCCCCGAGATTTAGGTAATTAGATAAAAATACAAAATTAATGAGCCAATGTATCGAATTAATGTTATGCACAAGCCAACTATGTCCCTGTCCATTCAGTTGGCGAAAAGTGTAGTATCTCATTATCTGGAAAGAAAAGGAGATTATAGGAAGATGTTTTCCAATACGATGTCACTAAGGGAGAAAAAAATTAAACGAATTTCGGTCATCGAATTACTGTGTAGCAAAACCACAAGTTTTGCGACATATCTGCAAGGACACTAAGCGTAATTTTATTTGTATGAATTACACAAATTCATTACGAATCCAAAAGAAAAATATCGCCATAAACATAATTCCTTTTCGCATTTGGTAGCACGCACAATAACCTCAAAACAATTTTAAGAGACTTCGTGAAGGCCTTTCTGCATTCTGTAATTTATTAAATTTCTCTGTCTGTCAGAATTTCCTTTTTACTGTAAACAACGATAAACCCAATATTAGTGCTCTTTAAAAAAACATATACACTAAACCTGCTAGGCTTCTAATTCATTAATACACGTTTGGAAATATAAACATCCTGAAACGTAAAGTACAAAAATTTCAACTCAGAAGAACATGAAAAAACTGCATCAGAAATCATACTCCCCCCTCCCCTTTTTTTAAAAAAAAAAAAAAAAAAAAACTATTTTTAACACTTAACAATCCTCTTCCTCATATAGTTGGCACTAGTCACAGCTGATCATAAAGAATGAATTTTCGGACATTAATCACGAAAACCATAGCGAAACAGTAGTTCTATTTACTTCAAACAATTCAGAAATTCGCACTTACTAATTTTCCAGAAAATTATAATCCAATGGCCGGTATCAAATACTTCATTGTATTTCACTCAGTTTTACAAGCACACCAAAAAAAAAGAAAAAAGAAACATTTACATGCACTGCAGACAATTGTTTGAACACTGCATAACGTCAGCCATTTTATACCAAGTTCACGATGAAATATCCACCATAGCAGCTACGTCGTATCATCAACTATCAATGTTACACAGATGTTACATTAAAAACGTAATCGATAATGAACTTATTCTACAATTAACTAGCTCCTTTATGACGTTATTAGTTCAAATAAAGAATTGCGTTTTCTTGTGTGAACGATGATCTCATTTTAGTCTTACTTGTCCTCCTTTTTAGTTTAATTACACATATCTAAGCCTATGAGGAGAGATCCCGCTCTTACTCCCGCTCTTACTTGATAATTTTGCAGAACAACTTTCAATCACAATGGTAGAAAATCCATCGCATCCAGTTGAGCATTTATTTTTATTGGATCTACATCTCTGCAATTCACAAATATTGTGGGCTAAGCATTCTGTACATTCTAATCCCGAATAACACTTTGAAAGAAAGAATACATAAAAGCATCAGAACCGCATTTTCTAATCTTATCACTCCTTTCATTGTGACCTAAATAGGTTGGCGGAAGAAATATTTCATTGCACTCGTAAATTAAATAATTTCGCACACTCTCAAATAAATTCAAACGAAAACGACGTCGTCTCTATGCCAAAAAATCTCAGCCCAAATTATGTATCAGTTCTGTGACACTTTCTTAAGGACTATAAGATTGTAAATAGCAGTCACGAATCGAGCGGCTCTCCTCTGTACCTTCTCAAGCGTGTCAATCAATCCCTTGCGATACGGATCCCAAACTCCACAACAGTAAACCAAAAGCGGACGCATTAGTGTTATGTACTCTATTTCCTTTGTACCAGCATCACAACTTCTCAAAATACGACCTATGAATCGCAATCTTGAATTAACTTTACCTACGACGGAAGTCGGGGAAACAACTGTGTCAATAACTGAGTTGTTAACTTTGTACTCGTGATCAAACGAAATCTTTTTGTTACTTATTTGCATTGCCTTGCACTTTTTGCAGTTAAGTGTAAGCTGACATCTATGGCACCATTCCGAAATAACATCCAGATCTCGTTGAATTTCTGAGCAATCGTCAGAGCACCTTACTTCCCTATAGATAAGTGCATCATCAACAAACAATCACAACTTGCAATTAACGTTGTCGCCGAGATCGTTTATAAAAATTAGGTAAAGAAGTGGTCCAATAGTCCGAGAGCTGTTAAAAACTTAGGATAGATATTTGAGGCACCGTGAAAATTTCGTATAACACTTCCTTTGTAATTTCTGAGTACAAAATCGAAGCCTGGCTGAAGGGTATTTGGGCATAGTCCGCCTTTGAATTTTTAACTTTGCAAATTTTTATTTACAAAATATGTCCTTGAGTCATTTTGAAATATTAATACCTTCAAATTTGGTATGTAAAAAAATTAGAAATAAGTAAGCCAGATTATTTAGTCGGCTTAAAGTATTGCCAGGCCGTTTCAAAATTGTATTTCTTAAATTTAGAAATATTTATTTGAGGCTCGCCGAGATTTACACAGGATAATATTTACACCTAGAAATAAATAATTCTGAAAAGACAGGCAATTTGGGTGATCGGAAATGTTATACAATAGTGCCAGTGCATTGTATATTAGCGGCCGGCTGATTTGAAACGTGTTGCGGTGAGATTGGCTCTCGCCAGACCACGTCACTCATAGCAAGCATGCAATTGTTTTAAACGATTTTGGAGCGTCACGCGAAAATTTGGCTAGTTGTATTTCCCACTATCTATTCTTCCGAAATCCGTGTTGGTACGGTATAAGTAACTCTCTTTCATCTAGAAACTTCAAAATGTTTTTTTTTTTTTTAATTTATTGGCATTTGGCTACGGGGCCATACAGCCAGCACTATGTAATTTTACAATATAAATGCCAATATAATATAAAAAACAATAATACAATATGATACATTAGTGCAATAAAATACAATATAAAATTCATAAGATACCGTTTTAACATAAAATATTTACAACTTAAAATAGTATATATAATATGCATCATGTAAATACAAAATTCAGTATAAAAGTTTTCTAAATTGTTCCATTGGTTACATGTACCCTTAAGCCACAATGTAAAATATACAGCCTTTGGGTACAGAAGTCAACAGACTGGTTATGTCAAACGGACAGTGGTTACCTTTCAATGTAATGTGGGGTTTAGAAATGAGAATGTCATATTTCTATGTTGTTTCTTGTTGCAAAATTGAAGAGAATCATGAAGATTTCCGCCCTATCTTCGTGGAGAAGGGTCTGCATCTTGGAAGGGAATTCCACACCGTGTTTAGTCAGTTCTTCTATTAATTCAGTTGATTCTACCAAGCGGCGTCCACAGGCAAAAAATATATGATCCACGTTCTCGACACTAATACCGTCATATTCACAAATGGGGGAGGTGACCGCATTAATCCTAAAAAGAGTGGCTCGCGAAGCGCCCGTGGTTGAATTTGAGCCTAGAGACAAAGGTTGTGATCTTCCTAGAGATTTGGATGCTGTCGTGCCAGTGTGAACGTGGGATCGTTGGATGGATTTTTCTATAGTATTCACCTTTATGTGTACCTTTTGACCGCCACTCTATGTCCCATTCTAATCTGGTTTTATTGCGGAATATAGGGGTCAAGTCCGAAGCCGGAATTTATTTATTTTTCTCACCATTGAGTGCTGCTGCCTTAGCTAGTCGGTCAGCTACTTCGTTGCCTCTTATTCCTGCGTGACCTTTGGCCCATATGAATGTCACTTCCGATCATTTATCTCTTAGTCTTGCTACTAGCTGTACAATCTCATATATCAGCCAGCTTCTACCGTTGTCCGCCGCCAGGTTAGATAATCTCAGTAAATCGGATCTGGAATCTGATATGATGCTTAGTCTGTTCGTCTGCAAATGTTAGCCGTATTCAAGGGCTTTTAAGATGGCTTGTAATTCGGCGGTATAGATCGATGCCTCTTCCGGGAGTTGATATAAGCCCCTCTTTTCATTAGCAGGGTCTGCGAAGGCGCAACTCACCCGATTTCCAGATTTAGAGCCGTCTGTGTATAAGCATATGGGGTTATCTGTCAGCTTTGCAATGAGGTTCTTTAAGATTTTTTCATTGTGGTTGCCTTCCGCTATAAATTTTGTGTCTAGGATAATGTCTAGTCTCGTCTTAGCTCTCGACATTCTGTGCAGATGTATCGGAAGGAGGAGTGATCAATAGATTATGTTGCTATATTTTTTAACTTCCCGGAAGGCAGTTGTTAGAGTAGCGGCCGGCTTCTGTTTCCAGTATCTCCGTTCCGTGTATTGCATTGTGAGAGCAGATTTTTTGCAATAAGTTGATCGTCCTTTACTTCGAGCACTCTTAGGATGAACTTCCGCCCCAGAAATGCCCTACGGATGTGTAGGGGAGGTTCTAAGCATTCTACCAGCAGTGCGTTTGTCGGGGTAGATGTCATGGCTCCGGTGCATAGTCTAAGTGCACGATACTGGCATCTGTCGATGTCGTTTAGTAGCGATTTAGAGGCAGAGCCAAAAAAACATGTTGCCATAGTCGAGATGAGGGCGCACTAGGGCTCGGTATAGCATTAATGTGATCTTCCTGTCTGCACCCCAAGCTTTACCTGTCACTGCTCGTATGATGTTGTTTGCCGCTTCGCTCTACTTGAGTATGTGCCGGATGTGACCTGACCAAGTCAGGTTAGGGTCCAACCTTAGGCCGAAGTATGTAACCTTTTTTTTCACTGGGAAGTTAAAGGGTCCCAGAGAAATATTTGTCATCTGGGGGAGTCTGTGTCGAGTAAAGACCATGACGGACGACTTTTCAGGGGAAAGATCAAGGCCGTTGTGCATCATCCAAGTCGCCAGCCTGTTAGTGGTTGCACTTAAAGCTCTTTTACAGGCCTGTAGTGATAAGAAGCTTGTATAGATGCATACATCATCCACATACTGAAGTATCTTTACGTTCGCCATTATGTTCTCGTGCAGATCGCTGGAATAAATATTAAAGAGTAGTGGGGACAGGATCGAGCCCTGAGGTAGACCTTTGGATGTCAGTCTTGGTCCATACGTCTTGTTCCCCTCACGTATGATCACTATTCTATTCTCGAGTAGGGCAATTAGGTTGTCTACGAATCTGTCCGGGATCTTCATTCCCCTTAGTTTGTCAGCCAGGATAGGAAGAACTACATTGTCGTATGCTTTTGTAAGGTCGGTGAATAGTGAGGTTAAGTAGTGATTGTTTCCATAACACAGCTGGATATCGGTGACTAGATGAGCCAGGATTTCGTTAGTCCCCTTACCTCTTCGGAAACCTATCTGTAGGTCTGGCAATAGGTGGTTATGTTCGATGTACCATTCCAATCTTTCTTTATCATTCGCTCCAGGGTTTTCAGGGAGCACGATAGTAAAGAAATTGGGCGAAATGACGAGCTTTCTGCGGGGTCCTTGTTTGGTTTTAGTATTGGTACTACCCTTATTGTTTTCAGAGACGGTATGTAGGTTCTAGATGTCCATACGTTATTCATTATTTGTAGATAGATCACTTTGCCGTTTTCAGGTAGGTTGCTCAGCATGGCGTAGTGGATTTGATCTGGGCCCGGGCATGTGTTTTTTGTTTTAATAAATGTATTTTCTAGTTCCTCGAGAGTAAATTGTCGTAGGAGAGGGTGGTTCGTATTACTATACCGGGAGGGGGCGGGTTCTACACTACACCAGTCCGGGGTCAGAGACTTTAGGAGGTTCATGGCGGCGGTCTGTGGGATTTGAGCGTGATGGCTGGTTGACCTGTACCGAACTGCTCTAATCTGTCTCCATACCATTGTCGGAGGGGTTTTTGAGTTTAATGAGCTGCAGAAATTTACGCAGTTTTCTCTCCACTTCTTCTTTAGCAGTCTTTTTGTAATTGTTTGTGTCTTGTTGAGAAGAATGAAGTTGAATTCGGTGGGTTGTTTCTTGTAACGCGTCAGCGCTAGTCTCCTGTCTCTTATGGCTTGGTTACATTCCTCGTCCCACCACCTGCAATAGGTTCTCCTTTGTGGGCGTCTTGTCTTGGATTCCGGAATGGTTGCTGCAGCCGTTTCTTCCACTATTGTCACAAATTTCGAATAGTCCGTTTTGTTGTCCCCTGTCAGTTGAAGGTTTTTGAATTTCTCAGTAACTATCTGTTTATATTGGTACCAGTTGGCTTTTTTATGTTCCATCTGTAAGTAGGTGTTAGCACCTGGTTGTCTTCTATCTGCTCTGGTGTTGACATCAAGATAGGGTAGTGATCAGAGCCCGACGGGTCTGATGCTGTTTTCCATTCGAAGTAAAATGCACACTCAGGGGAAATAAGAGTTATATCTACAGCTGATTTTCTTCCTAAAGATCGTTGTAATCTTGTCTCAGAACCATCATTTAATATGACCAGGTTCAGTTCGTCTATGAGTTCGGTAAGTACATTTCCCTGGCGACAATTGTATTCGCACCCCAGCTCTGGTGATGGGCGTTTAAATCCGCCGTTATTAATATGGGGCGGGGGGGGGGGGGTAGTTGGAGCAGGATCGATCGGATTTCTCGTTTTGTAAGACGAGCATGTGGAGGCTTATAGCATACTAATACGGTCATTTTCCCGAAGTCGAAATCGATGTTAGCTGCGCAGGCTTGAATGGCAGGGTCATGTACGTTTAGTTTTATTTCTTTGTACTGTATGATTTCTTTTACCAGTAAGGCTACTCCGCCGTACCCGTCCTCCCGGTCTGCCCGTATGATGTTATATCCTGGTTTCAAGAAGTTGGATGTTGGTTTTAACCATGTCTCTATTAGACCCGCAATCGAGATGTTGTGCTCATATAAGAGGTGGAACAAGTTTTCCCTGTTTGAGTGGATAGACCGAATATTCCACTGCAGTATTTTAATTGAACTTGGCCATGAGGGGGAATATCTATCGAGCCGCTGATCAATTTGGAAATGTTTTCCCTTATTGCATCTCTTGGTATTGAGCTCTCACCAGGTTGAATTTTCTGTACCAAGGTAATGATGAAGTTAAGTATAGTGTCAATTAGATAGTCCCTGCCCAGCAGGGTTGGGGGGCCTCCTCCCTCGGTTACAGAATTAGATCTGCTATTTGATAATGGTTCTACTGTTCTTTGGTTCGGTATTAGGTATCGTTGGTAACCCTTCCAGCTGTCACTATGCTTCGGTATAGTTGTCTGTTGAGGACGGACACTTCTGTGGTAGTTTCCTGATGTAATCCTGGAATCTCGTCTACGTGGTTCTGTATTTGTGCTTGGTATAGCTTCTATTAGGTTGCGCTTCTATGCTCTGAGGCTTCAGGGGTGTCCCCTGGTTGTTGGGTAATGTCGGAAATTCGGAAATGTCTCTGGTGTCGGGTGGCGGAGCTGCCGCGGCCCTAGCGTAGTGGCTGTTGTCAAATGAGGCCAGTGCCTCTCGATAACTAATTTCTTGAAAGGCCATCCTACTTTTTATGGCTTTCTGTTTCATACATGCCGGGCATGTTTTATCAATGGCCGAATGGGGGCCTGCGCAATGCAGACAGATGGGTTGAGAGGGGTTTGCGCAATTTTTGCTATCGTGTGCGCCGCCGCAAAGCTTACAGCGCGTTTGGCTACGGCATTGTTTGCTGTTGTGGCCATAGCGAAAACAGTTAAAACACTGAAGAACCGATTGTACATATGGTTCTACCGGGCAGCGGACACCATGGATTTTAACATTCTCAGGCCTTCTCTGGGACTTAAATGTAATGGCACAAACCGGCAAAGCTTTCTTTGTAGTCAAACCGTTTTCGGCCGTGTTTTTGTAAAACCTTCTTATTGCAATGACTTTAACTGGACTACAGATGAGTGCTAAAATCTCCTCTTCCGTTAGTGACGTCTCTATGTTCCTGATTACTCCTTGTCTAGTAACTAGGTGGCTCGGGATATATGCTTCCAGATTGTGTTTAGGGAAAACGTTGCTTTTCACTAGATCATTGGCTGCCGCCGCTGTAGATAATTCTATTTTAATCCGATTTTGGCCTGAGGGGAAAATGTTAGTAATACTGTTATAATAGTTTCCACTTTCCGACCTGAGTAGCTTCCCTAACGACATTGGGTGCAATCTACCCATATTTTTATCAAGGATTTCAACTATGATAACAAACGGACCGTTGTTATACATCTCGTAGTTATTGCTGCCAAGCCTAGCGGGGTTTGATGGGGATGTCACTTTACTTACGCCGTTCTGTGATGTACCCTGTTGTGGTGTTGTGGTTGAGTTCTCCCCTGCTCTGGGTGCCACCGTGGACTGCACTTTGGAGATGTGTAGGATTTTTTCCGTCTTCCCAACAGGCTGATGGTCGTCTTGATCCCAGCTGGGGCGTTTCGTTGTTCTTGGTTCGTCTATACACATGGGAAGCTCGTCGGTTGTTGCATTATCCGTCACTGTTTGTACCGGTATTGCATGTCTTATCGCTGCTGGTAGCTCGTTGTTGTCGTCTGGCTGGGGGTTTAGGTTCGTTGGGTTTTCTGGCCGCGTACCACCTTCACCATAATTCCCACCGTGCATGGTGGAATACGGCGCCTCCGCCGCCGGTTTGGTAACGATTTACTTAATCGGTGCTGTGTTTGAATAACTATTACAGTAAACAAACGGAAAGTTAACGTTGGCTGAGCGCACGGTTTGCGATAGAGTTAGCTTGGCACACAAGGAAAGTTTCGCGCACCAGGAAAACTGATGTTCACCTTACCGATGCTTCAAAATGTTAGAGTATATGATATGCTCCATAATGGTACTGCAAACAGATATTAGAGATATGGGTCGATATTTCCTAGGATCTCTCCGATTTCCTTTCTTGAAAACAGGAATCACCTGCGCTATTTTCTGGTCAGAAGATACTTTTCTCTCTTCGAAAGATTTACGGAATATTTCTGACGGAAATAGTTCTATTTCTTCCACGTATTCTGAAAATACTCTCACTGTTATACCATCGGGATCCGGAACTTTCTCCCACTTCAGGAGCTTAATGCCCCGGCTACACGCTCCTTCTTGAGTTCCTTCTTGTATGCGCAAACTAGTCTGTGCATCATAGACGGAGTGTGTGGAAGGCAAAACGGTAGCGCGTGCAAACTGGAAAGAGTGGCTTGTGCAATCGTTGACTTGCTAAAGATTTAACTCCACGGTTTTTGGGTTTGCTCAGTTTTTTTTCCAACAGATATCTCTGAAATGGATGACGTACGAAAGTATTCAAAGGAATTTGTAATTCAGTTTATAGAAGTGTACAAATTGTTGCCAGCATTGTGGAAGATTAAATCGAAGGAATATTCTGTCAGGGAAAAAAAACGGAAGCTTATCATTTAATTACTTAAAAATTAAAAGAGGTATGTATATTATGTGTAGTTAATTATGCATAAGTACCTTCATTGTAATTCAAGTAAAACTGTTTTTGAACGAGTAAGTACATTTAATTTAGATTTATAACAATGTTCATATTGTTATGTATTATTTACATTATCATACGCAATATTTCCTTGAGATGTTGTCGTCCGAAAGAAATGATCAAAGTTAAGAATTCTCTCAAGTCAGGTGACTGTACAGACAACATTTACCACCAATCCTTATGGTACTATGACTTGTTAGAATTTTCACATGACCAAGAAGCTGCTCGGACCCACATGTCTAATTTTCAACAAGTCTTGGAATCCGAGGTAAATAATTATTGCGTTTGTAGCAGGGTTTTGGTGCTTTAATAGGAATGCTACTGCCACAGGGCTCATAATTCTTTATTTTTCTTGGTTTGTTTGAATTGAAAAACATGGATAATTTTAGACAATGCCTATATTCACTTATCTGTCTGTTTTTTCTTTATAAGCAAACAATAAAATAATGATTCCATTAAGAAAACCTCTTCTGTTGGCCACATCGTCACAGACTCGCAGCTGTCGACACACTAGGTTTGCACAAGCTTACCTGTACTGTGTTGCAACTCTTCCATGTTCCTTCTTTTGGTACAGTTTTTCACTGCGCAGTTTACCTGTACATGCAAGAAGCAGCGTGCAGCCGGGGCATTAGTTGCTTTATACATAGTCCAGTCACATTAATGTGACCACCTCTCAAAAACCAGAATAACCACCTTTGACAGAGTGGACCGCTGCGAGGCGTGCAGGAAGAAAGTCAATTAGGTTTCTGAAGGTGTTCACTGGGATGATGAGCCATGCCGACTCCAGTGCCGTGGCCAGCTGCGCTAGATTATGCGGTTGAGGTTCCATGCCGCGAACAACCCGATCGAGGTGGTCCCACAGATTCTCGATTCGGTTTAAATCCGGTGAGGTTGCTGGCCAGGGGAGTAAGGTTAACTCATCCTGGTGCTCTTCGAACCACGCACATACACTGCGAGCTGTATGACACCTCGCATTGTCCTGCTGGTAGATGCCATCATTCTGAGGAAAAATTATTCGCATGTAGGGGTGGACATGGTCCGCAAGAACAGATACGTACTTGTGCTGATCCATCGTGCCTTCCATAATGATGAGTTCACCCAGTGGATGCCAGGAAAACATTCCCCAAAGCATAATGCTCCATCCTCCACCCTGGATCCTTCCGGCAATTGTTGCAGGGTGTTTGCTATCAAACGTTTCATGCCGTATGCGCCAACGTCCATCTGTCCGATGGAGCATAAAATGTGATTCATCGGAAAAAGCCACCTGTCGCCACTCTGTGGACGTCCAGTTGCAGTACTGGGGTGCAAATTCCAGCCTTCGTCGCCGATGAACAGCAGTCAGCATAGGTGCATTAACCAGGCGTCTGCTGCGGAGGCCCATGCGCAGCAACGTTCGCTGAACCGTTGTTGAGGATACACTCTTGGTAGCCCCTTGGTTCATCTGAGCGGTCAGTTGCTCAACAGTTGCACGTCTATTTGCCCGAACGCATCTCCGTAGTCTTCGTTCGCCTCTGTCATCTATAGCCCGTGGTGCACCACGTGTTACACGCCGCTGATTTTGAATAGTGCCATTTTGCCATGCACAGTATACTTTCATCACGGCGGCACGTGAACAGTTCACAAAATTAGCCGTTTCCAAAATGCTTCCACCCTTGGCAAAAAGCCAATAATCATACCCTTTTGGACGTCGGATAAATAGCTACGTTTCTGCTTTATGCGAACGATTGAAATGATTTCCGATGCCCTAGGACATCCTTTATATACACTCCACTGTAATGTGCTGCCACCTGCCTTCTGGGATTGGTTACTTCGCGGTGACGTCGAAAGGAGGTGGTGGTCATATTAATGTGACTGGACTTTGTAATACCTACACTATCAATTGGTATCTGATCCATCTTAAATTCTACATGCTGTGGAATAGCGGGAATGTTTTCCACGTTTTCGTCAGTGAAAGAACTATTAAATTCGGTTTTATATACGGTAGCCTTGTCGCGGCTGTCATCAACTTCCCTACCGTCTTGTAGTAGAACTGTTTTCACTACCACTAACTTTTTTTTATATACGATCAAAATTTCTTTGGGTTTTCGTTTTGGCTTTTGGAAACTGAATTGAAACGAAAGTCATTAAAGGCCTCGCGCATCGCATTCTTAACACGTCCTCTTATCTCATCTAACATTTCTAAATCACCCCTAGACATCGTCTTTCTTGAACGTACTTGTATCTTCCTTTGCTTTCAACGGTAAAGATAGATTTAAGCTACTCCTAACATATGGTGTTCAATTTAATTGAAACTGTAGTAACTGTAGTCCCAGTTTCGGATCTTCCTCCCTCAGCCAAAAAAATCTCCCAATGCACTTCACACGGCCCTTGCCACCCGTGTAGCCGATTCACGTGTGTAGTGCACACTTGATCTATCCAAGGGAACCTTACACAACTCGACCCCAGGGCGAAGATCTATGAATCTGCAGTCATGATTATCGCAGAAACGCTGCAGTCTCTGGTTCAAACCCTCGACTCGGCTCTGAGCCAGGGGTCCACAGTCAGTTCTACAGAAGGTGCTGCAAGTAGTTAACTCAGCCGAAATCTTGCGGTCATTAGCCACAGAGTTCACCTTTACAACAAGCCGCCGGAAGGAAGAGAGGATACCCCCCGACCCAAGGCGGCATGCATCATTGTTGCCGATATGAGCTACAATCTGCAGCTGGCTATACCCCGTCCGTTCAGTGGCATCCGGGATGGCCTGTTACACATCTTGAATCAGACTTCCCGTAATGCACAATGAATGGATATTGGATTTGATCCCTAACCTATTCGCCATTTCCCTAAGGGGTCAATAAACCACTTGACGTTGGAGCTTCCGACCACCAGAATCCTGTTTGCTCGGACCTAGCGGGCTGGGAGGCTGGCATCTCGCAGGATGACGATTGCGGAACTGAATCAGTCCCGGAAAATTCATCAGACCAATTGGGCAGTGGTAGAAGCTTGCCACCCTGGGATTCAGACCTGTATGAGTGCTCCCGTATGGGACGTCGACGTCCAGAAACCTCACGCCAGTCATCATCAGGCGACCACAGTACAGATTCCAAAATCTCGGCCTGGACTGCAGATACGATGCTTGGTAGAGGAGAACCTGTGAGAGCACTGGCATCAACAGGGTCACTCATACCACATCTGCTGCAGTCACCTATGGCAGTTTCCAGCTGTATAACTTTCGTTAACTTAGCTGCAAGCTGAGCGCGTAGGTGAGACACCTCAGCCAGCGTCTGCACACAGCAATCGCAGTCCCTACACATATTACGTTTCAGTACAAACACTGAGAAGACGATGAAAGAATTAACTAACTGAGTGATCTAAATAACACACAGTTCACTACTTATTAATAATCGCTAATCACGGCTTAAATAAAACCTAACTATAGAGATAATTAAATGTAGACCAGACGGCGGATACTGCACTGAGTAGTCAATAGGACGTGTGTTAACTAACCACATAATAAATAAAATAACAAACAAGCTCTATATACCTTCCTACAGAAAAAATTTAAAGGTGATCACAATTACTGTACTCTTCTGCTATTCAAATAACGCCAATAAAACAAATGCTATCAACAACAATTTAAATTAAGTATTGTCACAAAGGTTGCTGGAGATCAACCAGTTGCCACTATGCGTAAACAGTGAATCTTCAGAGATAAAAGCTAATTACAGAACTTTAAATTAAATAAACAGAAATTGCGGCTCTTGTCCCGACGGTTGCTGGAGATTAACTACCTACTGCTCTGCGTAGACAGTGAATATTCAGAGATAAAAGCTACCTACAACACTTTAAAGCAAATGTGATGTCATATTTTTACCTTAAAATACTTCACAGTCCGAAGTAAATTGTAAATTAATTCCTTAGGTTCAAGCACTCCCTTACCTACAAATGTAAACTTTATCACTCTCTTATATGATGGTGGATCGATTATAAACGAAACGTTTTTAACTGAGCACGAAATAATAGTCTGATGCCTGGGGCTGTGTAGCCGCTAGTGGGCGTGTGTGGATAGGTGTGTGCTGAAGAACTGATCTAGGGAATTCCAGTTCTGCTCGATGCGTCTTCCTCTGTACTTCAGGCAGCTGCGCTAGAACCTTTACCTTTGGGCTGTTTGGGCTAATGCTTGACACCACTGTGGATTGACGGCCACAGACAGAGGGTTAGAAACTGATTTAAGTTCTTACTGCATGAAGGAAGACCAATTGAACCAGTTTATTGGCCTTTTAGGCTGAGTAACACAGTTAATAACGTGTAGCAAAGTGGATTCCAACTGTCGACGATTTTTCTAAGCCCTCATACGGTGCTTAGTGAATCTTTTACTGCAAACCGTAATAGTTAATTGTTAGGAAGATAGTCGCCCCGGAAAGGAGGTGCTTGGGAGGGTGGCAGGTGGCTATGCTCGATTACTCTCGACGACTGCCCGACAGTAAAGACAACTCCTTGATAGCTTGAACTTCCCAATCCGCCTCGGCTGACCTACAATTAGGAAGGGGACTACACTCTGAACAAGTTGATGACTGCAAGCGTGCATATTCCTGGCTCAGTATGTCAATGATCGCCGATTACCAGTAGCTCTACAACCGAATATTCCTATGATTCCCCAAATAGTATCGTCTTCAAAATGACCTTTACAATACCTTCCCTTTTGAAGAAGGCGTTTTCCATAATCCCTAAAACTACAATGTGCGACATAGTTGGATTTCCGCTTTGAAGCTCACAAGAGTATTGTAATATTTTTAAATATTTATTTTTCAATTCTGTTGTAGCAGTTCGGCCAAGTCTGAAGATAAACAAAGTCAATTAGAATCTTATATCATCGAAACAATAAATGAGTCATGCAAAAGACGTTAAGTAAATATGAGATTGAGTCAAATGAAAACTTTAAATATTTTTTTAAATATTATTTACTGTGCAGAAGTGGTACAAAGCTGTATCACTTTTCAACATAATCTCAATGCAAGTCCTCCAGCGCTTACAAAGTGTATAAATTCCTTTAGAAAAAAAATCTTTTGGTAGTCCGCGCAACCACTCATGCACCACGTGGCGTACCTCTTCATCAGAACGGAACTTCTTTCCTCCCATTGCTTCTTTGAGTGGTCCAAACATATGAAAATCACTTGGGGAAAGGTCTGGTGAGTATGGTCGATGAGGAAGACACTCAAAATGCATGTCTGTGATTGTTGCAACTGTTGTACGGGCAGTGTAGGGCCTTGCATTGTCATGTTGCAAAAGGACACCCGATGACAGCAATCCACGTCGCTTTGATTTGATTGCATGCCGAAGATGATTTTTTAGGAGATATATGTATGATGCACTGGTGAAAGTGGTCCCTCTAGGCATGTAATGCTCCAAAATATCCCTTTTTCGTCCCAAAAGAGAGTCAGCATAATCTTTCCTGCTGATGGTTCTGTTCGAAACTTCTTTGGTTTTGGTGATGAGGAATGGCACCATTCCTTGCTTGCTCTCATCGTTTCCGGTTGGTGGAAGTGAACCCAGGTTTCGTCCCCAGTAACGATTCTTGCAAGGAAGCCATCACCTTCTCGTTCAAAGCACCGAAGATGTTCTTCACAAGCATCAACACGTCGTTCTCTCATTTCAGGAGTCAGCTGCCGTGGCACCCATCTTGCAGACACTTTGTGAAACTGGAGCACATCATGCACAATGTGGTGTGCTGAACCATGACTAATCTTTAAACATGCTGCAATGTCATTCAGTGTCACTCGGCGGTTTTCAATCACTATGGCTTCAACTGCTGCAATGTTCTGTGGAGTCACAACTCGTTGTGCCTGACCTGGACGAGGAGCATCTTCCACTGAAGTCACACCATTTGCGAACTTCCTACGCCATTCGTTGATTTGCTGCTGTGACAAACATGCATCACCGAACTGAACCTTCATTCTTCGATGAATTTCAATAGGTTTCACACCTTCACTACTCAAAAACCGCATAACAGAACGCTGTTCTTCCCTGGTGCAAGTCTCAAGTGGGGCAGCCATCTTTATACTGATACTGCGACTGTATTTATGCATCTCCACTATGCTGCCACCTACAGGCCATTCTGCATGCTGCTTGTAGCACGCTTACCAACTTACAGGATAACGGCGCGAAATTTCAATTTTTTATTACAAATTTAAGGTTTTCATTTGACTCACCCTCGTATAATATGTGAAGTAGATGGGGTATGGTCATCCTCGACATGTGCCATTTCATTGGGGTTCAACATAGCTACCACTATTTGCGTAGCGTTTTATGTAATGGTATTAGCAGTGTTTTGTGCCAGTTTGGAAGAATTTTTCTGGTACAAACGGATTACAATAAGTACAGTTAAATTAGTACTGTCATAATGATTCGATACTCGGTTACATTTAATCGCATCTTGCGACATTTGCAAATATTTTGTTCTGTTTCCTTTAAGGTGTTCAACTTATGACTATAGTATATTCCTTTCTGCCTGATTAAATTGCTTATGCACCTTAGTAATGATCAGTAAAGTCCTTGCTTACTATCTTACATAGAATCGCATTCTTTTGAGCGCCTTAATTTGAAAGAATTATGTTACTAGTATTAATCATAATAAATCGTACGTAATTGTCACTATGGTCGGATACAACATAGTAATAAGTCAATTATTACGGATTATCCTACATATGACTTGCTTACTATTTCTCTTAGTAAGTATCAATCAAAATTATGGAAAACCTGGTTGTTAGGCAACTAGATGAAAGAACATTTGATTACCACAGATTTTTTACAGTTACTAAAATTACTATATTTAATTTAACACTTAAGACCTGTGGTTCTTACTGAGTAACATGATTCAATGTGATTCCAAATGAAATATTGCTGTAACACAGAGTTAGATGATCCCATGATTATGTTAACAACAATTTTTAAGATTTTAGTCTATCAGACAACGCATACGTCACTAATTTGATAAAACATAGGTATGTCTCGTGTGAACATGTGGTTCTCTGATGTAACTGTTTACGAGGATCAATTGTATAACTGCAATTAAAGTATATAAGTAAGGACTCCTTGAAACATCGATTCGTTTACAGTTAATTATTTTTCCAACCTTATGTCAAGGACTTCAGTATGCTTGAATCTTATTTGATTTATTTTTAAATGCATTAGCTAATCATCAAGAAGTGAATTTAAGTTGTCAATATGTTCGAAATGTTAAAATTGTCTCAATTATTTTTTTAATTTCTGGAAACCATAATGTTATGATGAGTCTACTAAAATAATGTTCGCTCCTTAGTAAAGACAACTTCTTAAATACCTTAGTTTAAAATGACTGTACTTGTATGATAATTAAAAGTCCAATGAGCGTAAATATGTTTTGTGCAAAAAGAAACATATTGCAAGTAAATTACTATTTATTATTTGTTGCTAGTGTATTTTAGTGACCAACTGATTGACTACCGTTTTTATTAGTAAATTGGTTCCACACTAAAATTATTAACAGTTCTGTTTGCTATACTTATGTGTATGAAGCGCTGTGCAAATCTTGCTACGTTCACTAGTTGACTCGGCAGATCAGCTGACTGGCCGCTCGCACCCCATAACTGCTTCCTGGTAAATTTACACTGCCGACAGTACTTTGCCTTAAAACTAAATTATACATAATTTTGACGTAGGGAAAAGGTGGCCCTCGATATGGGATCTGTGACAACGAGTTACCCAGGCAACTACAAGAACGGTTAACATGGGGTCCACTTCGTCCACTAAACATGAAGACAACAGTTTGTTTCTGGCTGAAGGCAGTTTCTCAAATTCTTGAATTTTATGGTTGAATTAATAACCATAGCTCTGCATACAATTTATGAGCACACATATATTCTCGCAAATGGTATGAATCAATTTATTAACGGTTTAAGCCGCTGGTTGGCTGCAGAGATTAAAATGTGAGTCATGTACTTCCCTTCTTTTGACGTTTGAATTCTAATTTACCGAGCTTACCCTCTTCTCGATTGTTGCGTATAATAATTCTTAACATTTTCATTTTTTTTGATTCAGGAAAAATATTAGTAATGTTATTTTTAATTATCGCTGCAGTAACTAAAAGTGCTCAGATTCCTTTTTCTTCTTGACTACCCGCTGCTATAGAGGCATCAACTCCATTTTCTGCTTTAGTTCATTTTTCTACTTTAGTAACGGCTGCTGTATATTTAATAATTCGGTTTAATTCATCATTTATACAAGAAAGTTTGATTTTTTTATATATATTGATTGGATGTTTAACTATATTTATGGCCGGTGTAGATGCTAATTTTGAATATGATTTAAAGAAAATTATTGTTTTATCTACTTTAAAGCAACTCAAATTAATAATAAGTGTTTTTCAATAGGTTATTATAATTTAGCATTTTTTTCGTTTACTTACTCATTCTTTATTATTTTTATGCGCTGGTTCTTACATTTATAATTTGGGTGATTTTCAAGATATTCTTTTTAGAGGTTCTATGGTCTATAGAATACCTATGACTTCCATTTGTTTTAATTATTCTAATTTCTATTTATGTGGAATACCTCTTTTGTCTGGATTTTATTCAACAGCTTTAATTCTTGAAATTTCTTGTATATGTTTTATTAATTATTTTATTTTAATTTTATTTTTTTATATCTACTGGTTTAACAGCTATATATTCAAATCGTTTATTTTATTATTCTTCTATTTGTATGTTTGACAATGAATCCAATCATATATTACTTGGTATAATTAGTTTAATATCAGTTGCCGTGTTTCGTGGTTCTATAATGAGATGGTTGATGTTCCCAATTCCTTATTGGGTTTGCATTGCCATATTATTTAAAGTTTTTAACAATAGTAGTGGTTTTAATTGGTTCTTTTATAGGTTATATTATTTTTCTTTTTATTTGTTTTATTATATGCCATTGCTTATATATAATAATTGATTTATAGGTTCTATATGCCTTTTTTATATTATATTTTATCCCCTAATGTATGGTTATATTGTTACAAAAAATTTGACTATGGATGAAACTAATTAATTGGTGGTCAGGGTTTAGATAGTTTATATATTTATATATTACCTTAGATACATAATTTATATGAGTTAAATTATAAAACATATTATTGTAATTTACAATTTGAATACCAATTTTGTTTACCACATTTATTTAACTTCAGTAGCTTATTTAGAGCAACATATTGAAGGTGTGTATTAACTATTTATAAATAATTAAAATATTATTTTTACAATGAAAATACAACATTTTGTTTCAAACTATACAAACAATAGAAATTGGCGGAATTTAACCGCTATTATAATAACATAATAGCTTTTATAATGACATTACTTCTCCATAATTGGAATTTAAATATCCAATTATATTACTAACAGTAGTATCCCTCTATTTTTGGTTTCAATTAACCTTAAATATGGGTTACTGAACCAACTTTTCAGGTCGAAACTGAATACGATGATCGGATATACACGATAATATTTTAATTGTAAGCTTATAATACACAACCATTAAAATGAGTTTAAATTACGGAATCGTACTAATTAAAAATTTTTTAATTATGTGTTGTATGACATTTCGTGGCCATTTCATCCTACAACTTGACTAGAACGAATCTGTTATGGTGATTTTTGTATTTATAGTTCCACAAAAGGGAACTAATAAAAATTTCACAAATCAAACGGTCGACAGCCATCACCGATAATAGCGAAGTAAATGCATGCAGCGATTAGCGTCGCTCTTGTCGCTGCTCTACTACTGTGCGTTGCTCCAATATAAACACATCCATTGTCAACAATGTTTCACTTTTCTTCGCTTTGCTAGTATTGTCGCTCTCATCGTTTATCTCAGCTCCAACATAAACGCACCCTTAGATAAAACTGTAATGCAAGGTGCTATTAGGAATGGGCACTGAGTAAAAAGAAGGATTATTTTCGGAATGCAGTATTACCATGATACTGTAGTTACTTGTGGTATCAGATATTGTATTGGTTACAAGTGTTTGCCTTGGTGAACGTGATTTTGGTGAATGGAACACAATTTTGTTAGTAGAAATAGATTTGGTTAAATTTCTTTGCGGTAGCGGGACTAGACGGTAATCATTTTAAATTCATGAATATGATTGCAGGGAATGGGATGGTATGTAAGGAACAGAGTTCTGTCTGTGGCTATGTGAATAATTGGAATGGAGGAGTGAGTGGCATCGATTTATACGAATAATCAGGGAGGGTATGGATATACATATACCGAAGCGGATTATAAATGGGGAGAATGATTTACCGTGGTACACATGCAAAGTAAACAGATATACTAAAAATACAAAGGAGGATACACGCACGCTCAAGAAGGAAGGGGTGTCGCAGCGATTTAGAAACCTTAGCTGAGTTAAGAGGACGTTTAAGAATAAACTTATTGGTAAACATGCGTACTCCCACTTTCATTTACGAGTGTAGTGAAATACTTCGTCCACCAACCTATTTGAGCCGGAATGACAGGAAAGACAAGATTAGAGAAATAAGGTGCTACAATGATTCTTATATGAATTCTTTTTTCCCTCATACCATTAGGGACTGGAATGAACAACAAAGAGATTAGCTTTGGTGCTGAGCACCTACTGCCACCCACAATTTTGTGAATTGCAGAGTATATATGTAGATGTAGATATTAGTGTTAACATTTATCGTAGACTGCATAGTTAACTCCTCAAGTTTGCCACAAAACATAACTTCCAAAGTTAACATTTCAGCTTACATCCTTGAACTTTGTCAGCTCTGTCAAATAAAGTCCGACTGCTCTCCCAAAACTATCGGAGGAATTTTCTGCAACATAAAACAATATTTGAACAGTATCAATCAACTGTTCTTGTTTCTTCTGAAGTTCAGTCACACGTCTTTTACTTCTTTTGTTTATTTCTTCTTTTTCAGATGACTAAAACAGAAACTGAATAGCTAAATGTAGCCAAACAATGTAAGATAATGTGGCAATTTAATCACTGCGTCGGCTCAACGGACGGCAAGTATTTTGTAATTTTGAAGGCAACAATTTTTTACAATTACAAGGGGACATATACCATCATACTATTTGCCGTCGTTAACGCCAATTACGAGTTCCTCTACATGCATTTCGGCACCAACGGACGTATATCAGATGAAGGCATATTAAAATGCGCAAAGTTTTATAATAAGTTAATTGTAGATGAACTGAAACCGCCCCAAGCGTTATTGTTGCCTGGATCAAATACATTGACTACATATGTTTTTATTGGCGACATTACATTTGCTCTGAATGGAAATATCTTGAAACCCTACTCACAGTAAAGTATAACACATGAAATGAGGATTTCCAGAACTAGAAGGTTGGTGTAAAACGTTTTCGGCATTCTAGCATCACCTTACCGAGTATTCATGAAACCTTTGGAGGTGAGTATTCAAAATGTTGATAAGCTAATAATAGCCAGTTGTCTCTTGCATAATTATTTAAGGAAAAATCTGTGAATTACAAATTCAGGTATTGACAATGAAGATATTGAAAAATAATAACAGAATGATTTATTGCCACTTCAAAGAAACAACCAAAGGTAAAATTGGTTGGTAAACAAGTAAATGACATATTTTCTATTTATTTTAATGAACCAAGCAGTGTTCATTTTCGAGAAAAAAGGTGAATATTCTAAATAACTAAAAGTGAAGGATATTATAAAATAGCTTACATTCTCATAATTAGAAAGATATTTACTCCAGCACCCTTCAGTGTCTGGTTTTCTTTTAAGAAAGTTAAATACCCACAATACCACGATGTAAGGTGATAAACCTGTTCCACTCCAGCACCAGTAGTTTTGCTGGTTTGCAAACATAACAATAATAACTAAAATAATAACTCAATAGTAGGAATCATTTTTCTTATACTTAATAATTATTAAATAATAACTTATCTTTTTCGACTCTCTCCCAAATGTTGCCCTCATATTTTAATATTTCATTTTTTAATCCATTTACATTGGTTTTGCTGTCTGTTTTTCTCCAAATATTTAATAATATTTCCATGGATTGCTGCCTGGCATATCCATTGTTGTTAAGTTTGTGGTAAGTATCACACAAACGCGGAAAATATTTGTAAGTTTCCAATATTTCTATTAACACCCTCCATTCAGTGACAACTTCCTTCACTGCGACGTAACACACTGGTGTTTACTGCGCAAGGGTCTCGGAACAACTGGGGCAAAATCGGCCTGAATAAATCATGTCACGCTTTACACGACCTGATGTATTTGGACGCTGATAAGTTCGGCCAAGTCTGCCACTCAATTAGGATTCATTAGGCGAAAAGCCTATGGATATAGCTCATGATCAGTCCATACCAGGCATCAGATCATGACGTCTGTTGGGGATTTTACCGAGTGCAGTTAGTAGTACAGCTAACAATGTCGGAGCAAGACGTGCACCCCTGGAATGAGCAACGAGTAAATATTAAATTTCTTACTTGTGAAGGCAAGAAACCAACCGAAATTTTGCGGAGATTAAAGGCACAGTTCGGGGATCATACGCTGTCAAGGGCTCGTGTTTTTGCCTGGCATATGAAATTCCTAAAAGGTCGTGAAGAGGTCAAAAATGAAAGCCACGATCGTTGTCCAGGGATGAGCAATACAGAACAGAACAATAGCACTATTCTTGAGTTTACTGAGGGCGACCGACGTTTGTCGGTTTACAAAAATTTTTGTGACGTCGGAATAAGTTATGGCAGCACTGAAGCCACCATCCATCAGATACGGATTTTTTAATTGAATCATAACCTGTGATGAAATGTGGGTCCACCACTATACCCCCGAGTCAAAACAAGCGAGTATGGAGTGGCGAAGGAAGAATGAGACAGGCACAGTAAAGGCCAAGACTTAGCGATCAGCTAGCAACTTTTTTTTTACCTTCATGGCATTTTGCACATTGATTTGTTTCATGGACTTCGCACCTTCAATGCAGAAAATTACTGCAACCTTTTGAATGAGGTTAATCATGCCTGTCGCTGAAAAAGACGTGACCAGTCGATAAGAGATGTGATTCTTCTCCATGACAATGCTCGAACCCATACTACAGCGCTCACTCAAGCAAAATTAGAGAAAATGAATTGGCCATCACTTCATCATCCTCCATACAGCCTTGATCTATCGCCGTGTAATTTTCATCTCTTTGGAATACTGAAAGAGCCACTGGGAGGCCGATGAATTGAAGACGGCAACGCGTTGGATGGTTTTGTGCACAATTGGCCACTGACGTAACCCCATTCCTTTTACGGTGATGACATCAAAAAGGTTCTGATACTCTTAGAAACGGTTATTTTTAAAGCAGGATGTTGAGAAATATTATGTACTTGTTTCATTTATTACGGTGGATAAACATTTTTTTTAAAAAAATCCACCGTCGTATCTGAAACTTTAATTTTTTTCAGCGTTTTTTCCGTAAAGTATTCATCCTCTCTCTTGGTAACTTATTCAAATCCCTGACAGCTTACAGACGAAAGAAAATCTTCCCACCTCCTTATTCCTGAAATCGAGTGGCAGCCATCTTTTCCCTTACATTTACCTCTCATAATTCTTCTACCAAAATCATTCCAAATCAATATACGCCTTGTACACTCCCATAACTCTCTTAACTCCCTTCCTGTCTTCCAATGAATTCCATTACTGCTCCTTTATTATATCACTTACTGATTGTGTACTGCGGCACTTTTCAGAGATAACTCTAGAAACCCTTCTCTGCACCCCTCCAATTCCTGTATTTGATACCCAATATGTAGGTCCCATTTTACACCAGCATATTCAAGCAATGATCTTACCAAAGTTTTGTGACCCAACGCCCTTACCTCTCTGGTACATCCCCTCATCACTCTCTCCAACAAGTGGAGGATTTTGAAACCTTTTCTGGCTTCCTGTCCAATGTGTCCTGTCAGTTTGAGTATGTTACCAAATATAATGACAAGTTATTTACATTTCAAGTCTTCAACAAGCAATTCTTTCCCCACCTTATAATCATAATCAACCTCTAGTTTTTTACCTGTGTTCCTGTTAAGCTGACCCTTCTTTGCATTTATCTTTATCCTATGCTGACCTACGCAGCTAAACATCCTGTCCGGATCACGTTGAAGCTGTTTTCTTCCATTTTGATCCTATTATAGTAACCTGGAGAGATATCCTGCCAGGTTCCTCCCGAGAGCAAGCCAATAGGCAAGGATTGCGTGGTCGGATTATTGCCCAAGCGTACACAACCAGTCCACGTTTATAAGAAGCAGATCAATTGAATCAACACCTACAGTGCATTATATACAGCTTTATTACAATTAAATATATACACACGTATCTGTAAGATATAGGTTCAATAAAGTGAATTGTGACTGAAGTAAGACACATAGGGTGACTTGCTGTCGTGTACTATTTAAAATCACTAGGGCTGAATACGGAAGCGAGCGGACCGAGCGTGGTGGTGTAACGGATAGCGTTCTGGCCTTGCATTCGGGAGGACGGCGGTTCGAATCCCCGTCCGGGCATCCAGATTGGGTATTCCATGGTTTCCCAAATCACTCCTGGCAAATGCCGGGATGCTTCCTTAAAAAGGCCATGGCCGAATTCCTTCCCATTCCTTGCCCCCCATCCTTTCCCGTCTCTAAAGACCTCGCTGTTGAGAGACGTAAAGCAGTTAAAAAAAGCGAGCGGGCATGAGCGTGGGAGTTTTATTCCATAACTTCCCATGACTTCCCAGGCATCTGACCATCCCACAACCAATCAGCAGAGTGTTCCCACCTGTCTATGCTCAGCTACTGTGACGATGTCGACGGTTGCGGCTCCTCTCTACACCAAGGCTGTCCCTGCGACACCTCTCGCGGCGGTGGCTGCTGCAGACGGTGGCGGCGGCGGCGGAAGACCCCAAATTCGACCTCGTTCCTCGGTTTTTACCCCAAACCCCACCCTCTCGATTAATGTGGAGGAGAATCTGTGGGCCTATCAAATCACTCCGTAATGCCGTCATCTTCCTTGGATGCGGTCATGCTAGTGGGGCGAGTCTGCTGTCTCAGCGTTCTACTTAGAGTCCGATGCCTGGCAACTCGGCGGTTTCGTATGCCCACTGCTCCGCAATCAGCCGTTGGGTAATTGTTATGAAAACTGTTACAGTGGCCTGTGGCCACTACAGTATGTAATTTGCAAACAACCTAACTACTGACAGTAAACCATCAGCGCAATCATTCATTAGAATTAGAATGGTCCCAACACATTACTCTGGCACTCCAATTTTCATTCCAACTTCTTTTGATACTGATACCCTAAAAAATGTTTCTACCTTTTAAGAATTCTTCTACCCAGCAAATCATTTTCATATCCACTTCAATAGTTTTATCTTATTTAACACCATTTTAGGGCCACTCTGTCAAAAATCTTTGTAAGATCTAGTACTACAGTATTAGTTTTGTCCTCCCCTGTGCATTTCATACGAAATTGCTTGCAAATAGCCTACTAACTGTGATTCTCATGAATATCCGTGCATAACGCATTGTTATTGACTTGAAAACCACTTACATTTCTCAAAGATTTTTCCGGCGTGGTTGCAAATCAATCACTCAATGAATTTATCTACCACTGATGTCAAAACCAAATCAGTAATAGAATCAACAAATTTAATTCGAATCATACACTATGATCAAAACAGATAGAAGAAGCGATATCTACAGAAAAGAAAAGGTAAACCCCTTCTAGAAGGACCAGGGACACAGTACTAGCGGCAAGATATCGGGAATAATTGAGAAAGAACTTACAATTACGAGACACTATTCAAAGGTTAATTTTTGTAGAAGTCTAAACCCGTCATCACCCAGAGTTGTTATAGCAGGGTTGGGTTGGGCTGTAACGTTTCCGAACGCACAGCAATAAAAACAGGACAGTAGGTATTACTTACCGAATACAAAAACCGCCAATGTGTAAAAATACATAGATCCTGGCCACTTCGAGAATAGTTTCAAATTAACAAGGTTAGAAGATGAACACATCCCTACGATGGCATTACGGCATCTAACCAGGATGTTGCATGGAGCTCCTTTACTTGACCTTATGGATCTGGTGAGGTTAAATTTGTACCCGAGTTTGCACTCAGCAAAAACTAGCCCGATCGCAAGAAGATCTTGCTATCTAGCAGTACACACACACCCGAACATTTTCTGCAAATTATGTTATTTTGCAGTTTCGATTAAGTATTTGTCTTTTGACATTTCCTTCAAAGTTACAGGTTACGTATCATTTCTGTTGGTGTGTCTTTGTTTTCGCTCTGTGATATTTTAACTGTCCATCACTATTGACAGGGGCCTGTTATGCTTGTCAAAGTTAGTTGAGTACTGCCCCAAATTGGCGATGAGAGGATTCAGTGATTTTCTAGAGGATTTGTAGAATGTCCTTGTTACTTTGAGGATTCGTTCAGAGATTAACGGTATCCCTCCGGCTTCATGCGAGGGGGGGGCTGTTGGGAACCATCATGGCACATTTAGCGCAGGCCGAAATGCGCGGTTTTTCATTATTTGCAGCCGTTTGATACTGGTCTTGGATGTATACCCAAACACTGGGCATGCGTACTCAAGGATTGGTCGTAGGAGACTGCAATATATGTTAATGCCGGTGTTGGCTGACAAGGCACTATCCCTGTTCAACAGGAGGTAGAGTTCTTGAAGCCTAGTTGCCACTTTCCTTCTTACCTCTTGCGTGTCTCTTTGCCACGTCAGGTGAGAGTCAGAAACTATACCGGGGTATTTTACTGTAGGCTACCATGCGATATCTTCTCTATTGAGGTATAGGTTTGGTAAATGATTTCTCTTCCAATCACGTTCCCCCAGGCGCCTTGTGAATAATATTGCCTGCGTCTTGACGGTTTTGAGCGAAATTCTCCTTCTTCTGGCCCAAGCTTCGGTTTGTTGAAGGACCGCCTGGAGCCTTCTAATTGCTGCAGCATTGCACCTGTGTGCAGTGAAGAACGCCGTGTCGTCGGCGTAGAGATCTCTGCGTACTGCGGCAGGCGCCGGTAAATAGTATATAGGTTGTATAACACTGGGCCCAGTACCGACCACTGGGGAAAACCGGCGTTGATGGGTCTACGAAATGAGATGTCGCTGCCGATTCGTACTTGGAAGTATCTCCCAGAAATGTAGATTTTGATGAGCTTTACCTGAGGGCCGGAGATACGCTGTGTGTAAAGCTTGGATAACAGGCCACTGTGCCCAATTGAATCGAATGCACGGGCCACATCCAGAATCACCAGCAGACAATAACCTCTGTGGTTATAGACCGCGGTTGCACGCTCAGAATTTGCACTCTCAGAATTTGCTGTATTGCCGAGTGCCCCTTTTGGAAGCCAAACTGATAATCAGGGATGACTCGTTCACTGTTAATGTGGGCCTCGAGTCTCTTGAGTAAAAGTCGTTCAAAGACCTTACTAATAGACGGAAGCAAACAGTTTGGTCTATATTATGAGGGAAGAGGGTGTCTTACCCGGCTTTCGTACTGCAACCACCATGGCCCGTTTCCAACAGCGAGGTTAGAGCTGGCTTCTTAGGATAATGTTGAACATATCAGTGATGTGTTCGACGGCTTGCTGGGGAGATTTTTCAGAAGTGGGTTACTAAAGTTGAAGATCCAAGTCGCCTTCCCAGAATGAAGGCCGATCATAATGCTGTGAACTTCTTCATGTGTTATTTCATCTATGGTGTAGTCTTCGTCATTAACTGAGAGGAAGCGGGCCAGTCGACGACGGATGTCCGCAACTTCATTCTCGTCATAGCCCTGAGCGGGCCTAAATTGCCGCTCAAAAGCTAATTAGCAGCTTCCTCCGCCGCAGTATTAGGCCATTACAGCGGGGATGTTGAGGCGAGACGCGTTTTACCACCAATTAAGTGTTCCCACGGGGAGTGACGCTAATGCAACACCCACCACGAACCAGTCGAAAAGACCTCCAAAACCTGGACATATAGCTAAAGCCTCTCAGTTAGTCCTGCGAATGCCCGGCCCCCCTCGCCTCAGTATGGAGACAAGGCGGAAGCCGTGGCTACCGAACGCAACACAGGCCTGCCCTTGGCGCACGTTCCAGCACAAGCTCTATAGAGCACCATCGTAGTGCACAATCCCACCGCAGCATTCAAAACGTGTTGCTGCCGCACCCGGGTTAGAT
>JARYHS010001092.1:0-25087 GCA_031002005.1 Vandiemenella viatica
GGCGCACTGAGATAGGTAATGCGTGGGTAGAACAGAGGGGCAAAGGGACTCATCTAGGGATATTCACTAAACATCGATGTGCCGTATCCATTCGATGTTTACCGTACGATACGTCGCATTGATTCGATGTTTCGACAAAGAATTGTTTTATTTGATGCATCAGTTTTTTTTATAAAAACATCGAATTGTGAAAAAAAAGCTGTCTCTGGCTAATAATGACAAAAATAGGAATAAATGTTAAGATTACTAAATTTGTTGAAGATTTCAATTTAAAGTAACTGTTGTTACACACGTGAGCAATTAGCGGGACATAACAACGGTGAAAATGAATTTCCCTTGAGGTTGGCTGTCCTGTCCGTATCAGTGAATGAATAAAATCAATTCCATAGGTTTACTGCTATTGTTTGCTGTGAATCGAAATAAGATATTATTACTCTAAAACAACTAAATGTTACCTGATACTACACAGTATTTAGATAAAAACCGGGTTGGGGCAACATCTGATTGACTATTATCGGGACTTATGTTGCATCCGAACGTTTATTTTTGAAGGTCGCTCAAATAGTCAGTCGGCAAAAGATCAGAATGAAAGGAAAATGATTGGGTAAACTTTTTTTCTGCAAAGTTTGCCTAATCACCATTGGTGTTAAGTGGTTAAAGACTAAAAATTGAAATTTGTAGGCAGATTTAGACTGTAGTATTTAATGTCTGGTTTTTTTATTGTAATGGTCTACTATCATAATAAAATATTTCTGTTAATTTGTAGTCTCTGTTTCACTCACAAAGCTATACCTCACTCATACAACACTTCTTAACCAACACACAAGATCATAAAATTAATTTTTTAATGTTGGGTGCAAGGTAACGCTCTGGCCTCGTATTCGGGAGGATGCGGGTTCAAATCCCCGTCAGGGCATCCAAATTTGGGTTTCCCACGGTTTCCCCAAACCACTCCAGGTGAATGCTTTAAAAGGCCTTGGCCGAATTCCTTCCTGTTCCTTTAGCGCCAACATGCATTAATGGAAAGCAATAGAAAGAAACTCAATAATTTGGCTATCTTTACACCCTGGGACTGTCAACAATTGGTAAGACAAACTTCCAAACATTACACTGTTTATAATATGGAAAGCTTCAACACACTCAAATATAATAATAATAAATTAAAATAATAAAAAAAAATCACGAAATCCCCCTCTTGGAAATGGGAAGAAAAACAGCCAGTTCTGCTATCTACTTGTGTACAGTTACGAGTCCAACAGAAAAATATTGGAATGCTTTATTTGAAAACCTGTGTCGATCTTCAAAACCTAGAGGTTGACTTCGTGAGGTTCCGCAGATTTGAATTAAGTCTCGATATCAATTTCCCATCAAATGACAATGATTTAAGTGCACTATTGCCTTATGGTACGTCAGTTTACCATGATTTCTGTGAAAGCCACAATTGACTACCTAGATGATTTGGACCCTATGTAACACTTTTACAACTACAACTTTTATGTAACTGAAACTTCAGTATTCTAAAATATACTCTGTGCTTAGTAATGTGTTAATTATTGGTTATCTCTTGGATATCCTGAAACACCATTTTATATAATATAACAGCCTTATGACAGGTACACAGCACTGTGTCCATAAAATTTGTTAAAAAAATTAAAATAAATTTACTGTGGACAAAGAACACTAAACATCATTAAATACCACCTAATACATTGTGAAAGGAATGTACAGCACAGCTCCAATTATCTGAATCAATTCGGACCGGACTCCAATCGGATGATAAAAAATTCGAATAATTGGATTTTTTCCAAAAAAAGTGTCAATTTTAATTAATTATTGTATGTATGTTGAAAATAGGAGGTAAAAACTATTTTTAAAGAAAAAGGGCTTTTAATTATTTAAATGGAAAGGCGACACTTCTATTTGTTAAGCGTACTTACAAGTGCTGTACATTAGTGCAGTATGTACATACCGTACTGTAAAGTCGTTGCTCACTGAACATCTTGGTCAAAGTAAGCTGTTTGACTGTATTCAGCCGTTTTCGGGCAGCCAAGTCACCCTTCCGCTTGACAGTGAGAAGTTGCATGTAGTCACAACAGTGCTTAGGCAGAATCATTATTTTGTGAATCACAGTTCGTTACCGTCTTAGTTAAAAAAAAAGCAGTTCAGATATTCAGCACTTTGGATAGTCGGAGTTCAGATAATTGGAGTTCTTCTGTACTTATAAAATTTTGATAAAAAATTCGGTAAATAGTTAAGGAAATAAAAAATTAAAAACTTTTCAAATTGCTCTCCTGTAAAGTTATGGAAATATGACATAGTATTCTGTACCACCGAGGGATATATATTATTTTTTCAGATGCTTAGAGAATAGCAAGGAGCATAGCAGCCCTAAGAGTGAGGAAAGTGCGTCAACACTGCAAAATAGTTTCAGTGATGTTGACCAAGCTTTCATCTGCGACGTTTGTGGCATGTCGTATACTCGGATCGACGCTCTCAAAACACATCAGAAAGCTCACTCGGACGAGCGGCCGTTCTCCTGCGAGAGTTGTACGAAGACGTTTAAGCAGTACAGCCACCTGCGGGTGCACCAGAAGCTGCACGAGAGCCAGCGGCCGTTCCCGTGCGAAGTCTGTGGCAAGTCGTTCACCCACCAGTGCACCCTGAAGAAGCACCAGCGGTCCCACCTGTTCGAACACCTGCTCAAGTGCGACACCTGCGGGAAGTCGTTCAGTCGCTACTGCCACCTGGAGAAGCACCAGAAGCGCCACACGGGCGAGCGGCGGTACACGTGCGACGCGTGCGGCAAGTCGTTCACCGAACACAGCAACCTCATCACGCACAAGAGAATCCACACCGGCGAGCGGCCGTACGTGTGCGACGTCTGCGGCAAAGCCTTCAACCAGTCCAGCGGCCTCAAGGCCCACCAGCGGACGCACACGGGCGAAGACATGTACACCTGCGACATTTGTGGGAAGACATTTCACCAACACAGCAGCTTTTACCAGCACCACAAAGTCCACGAACGGGGAGGCGTCAAAGTCGACAGGCGGCGTTACACCTGCGAAGTTTGTGGAAAGTCGTTCACCGACCCGAGCAACCTTAAGACCCACCGGAGAATTCACACCGGTGAGCGGCCGTACGTGTGCGATATTTGCGGCAGAGCTTTCAGCCAGTCGAGTGTCCTCAAGGCCCACAAGCGAACTCACACAAACGAAAGACCGTACGTGTGCATTTGTGGGAAATCGTTTAACCAGTCCGGTAACCTGAAGACCCATCAACGGATTCATAAGGATGAAGGATCCTAACTTGTGATTTTTGTGAGAAGTCGCCACAGGGTGTTCTTGTTGTAAATTCACTGATGGAACTACTTTGAGTCTTGTGACAAAACTGAGTGTTAAGTAAAGTCTGTTAGGACTTTAGTGAGTTATTTGCTCAGCAACTACTAGTGACAGTAATAGCAATAACAGCAATCAACAGCTTCATCAGCATCAATAGCCACTGCAATAACAACAACAGATACAACAACAGCAGATTCAACAACATCAGATGCAACAACAACATCAACAACTACAGATGCAACAGCAACAGGTGCAACAACAATAGCTCCAACAACACCATCGTCATTTAGCAGCGACAACAGCTCCAATAACAACAAAAATGCAGGAACTTCAACAACAACAACAAACTGCTTCAGTGGCATCAGCTGCAACAACAACCACAGCAACAGCTTAGAGACATCATCAGTAACAACAGTAGCTGCAATAACAACGGGTCCAGCAATAACAGCTGCAACAGCAGCTTCAATGGCAGTGAAAGCAACAACAACAACATCATAAACAAACAAAATCAGCTGCAGTAACAACAACAGAAACCAACAGCTTCAATTTCAGTATCGGCTGCAACAACAACAATTGCAGCAACAGCTCCAGTAGTGATATTAGTGGCAACAGCTGCATTAACAACAACAACAACAACAACAACAACAACAATGGAAAGCAATGTCTTCAGTGGGATTGGCTGCAACTTCAACAGCTTCAGTAGTGGAATCAGCAGCAACAGCAGCTGTAGAAACAACAAAAGAAATGAACAAATGCAACAGCTTCAGCAGCATCAACAGCAGCTGCAATAACAACAACAAAAAGAACAACAGACTCCGCAGATACAACATGATGCCTCGATGTGGTCATGTTATGATAGGATCTCACAAGACAGGAACTGATGAATGAAGATAAAGGGAAGAGAGGACTAGGGAAGAAGTAGAGGAAGGAACTGTGGAGGTAGTCTAATAGTTCAGTTGGTTTGAGTGTGAAAGTGCATTACCTGAAATTCTATTGATAACTTGGTCTCTGTGTGGCTTTTACTATCACCGAAGCCTCTTGACATATCTTGGTCGTTAATAACTCAATTAAGTGCGGCAAGTTCACTTAACTGTAAGAAAATACAAGTCAAAAATTTTAGTAACTTACGTTTATTTGATTTTGTAAATCCGTGTTTATTGTAACTTCAGATCCAAGGTAAAAATAAAAACACAGTATTGTTAATAAATTGAACAATGAGTTGCTTTAACAGTTATGAGATGACAATCTGTGACAAAGCAATGTTCAAGGATCATCAACAATGTGTAATTTTGGGTTCTTGACAATCCAGACATTGTAAATGCTGAATTAAACTTCACCAAACTAACATAAACTGATAACAAACTTACACTTTCTGAATAGTTTTGAAAGCTGTAAGCTCGAATGCATCGAAATAAAGAGAAATAAATTTAGTTGCTTCCACCTTACTGAAATACTTTTAATTCTAATTTAAACTTAATTGATTAAATTATTATCATGATTCAGCAGAGACAGGTTAAAATATAGGTAGAAAGAGAATATTACAAGAGAGAGAAGGGAGAAATTGTTTCCTTCTTCCGTCGTTATGCCGTACTGAGGTGTGCGAATAAACTTATCTAGCAGATGTGTGTTTCTTCTTTTCCCAAAATCCTCTCACTGACCTCTTTCCTACGATCATTCGTCAGTGTGTTCCTTCTTCTAATATACTGTTTGTTAGCAAATTGGTGGTTATTTGCCAGCTACTAAATCTGTCCTATATAATATCATCTGTGATTCCACTATCATAGAGTTCCTTTTCGATTTCAATTAGACAATTGTTTTTCTCTTTTATTGAAGTGGCCAGACCAATGGTTAACACTCTGACATCACATTCGGGAGGACGCGGGTTCGAATCCCCGTCCGGGCATCCAGATTTGGGTTTTCCGTGGTTTCGACAAATCACTCCAGGTGAATGCCGGGATGCTTCCTTCAAAAGGCTTTGGCCAAATTCCATTCCGTCCCTTGCCCCCAGTCCTTTCCCACTTCTAACGACCTTGACGTCAATAAGGCATAAGCCATAAGCAAAAAAAAAAAAAAAAAAAAAAAAAAAAAAAAAAAAAAAAAAAAAAGCCCAGTTTGAGAATTATTTTGGTTATTCTGTTGTTTTTCATTGTGATAACCTGGCCGTATAATTTAATTCATCTTTCTCTGAATGTGACTGAAATTTTTTTTTTTATTATTTTTTTTTTTTAATGCTGATATAGTTTATGTGACTTCCTTTTCATGCATCCAGATTCCTCCTCTACAAACTTGGCCAAAGATATAATATTATTAAATTAAATTGCAATGGAGTTCATGCCCTAGTGGCAATTTCCCTATAAAGCCATCTTCCCCCTTTTCGGCACCCACCTACCTTTGCCCCTAGAAATTTCAGATTTAAGTTTTTTCAATGTTTTTGGTAAATTATTCTTCATTTCTCTTGGTAACTTATTCCAATCCCTGACACCCTTACCTAAAACAATGAATCTTCCTACACCCTTGTGCCTGAAATCAAGTGCCAGCTTGTGGTCATGGTTATATTTCCCCTCTTTATGCATTAGTTTTAATTCTGACACGAATATCTTTCCATGCCTCATCACCAATATATGCCTTGTACACTCCCATGACCCTCTTCACCCTCCTCCTGTCTTCCAATGAATCTCATTCCAGCTCTTTTATCATATCCGTCACTGATTGCATTCTGCAATAATTTCCAGAAACAAATCTAGCAGCCCTTTTTTGCACCCTCTGCAACTCCTGTATTTGATACCCATAATGTGGGTCTGATACTACACTACCATATTCGAGCAATGGTCTGACCAAAGTTTTGTAACCCAATTCCTTTACTTCTCTCGTACATTCCCTCATCACTCTCTCCAACAAGTGCAAAATTTTGTAATATCTTTAATCGGTGATCTACCACTGATGAGTTTCCGATGTATACAGGGTGGGGCATTTAATTTGTTTTCTGGAAATATTTCGGAAAGAAAGCATTTTAACAATCAATAATCTATATAAAAATAATCGTACAGTAGGGGGCTACAATTATGTGATATTGGTTTTTTCACAGGTGGCGCTGTTGTCGTTACAACAAGGTCAACTTAATTCTTTTAAATGGGAACCCCTATTTTTTTTGAAGATTCCGATTCCTCATGAAAAAATAAAAATAGTTTGCTTAACTCACTTTTCTGTTAGCCTCACAGATGGCGCTGTAATCGCGAAAAATGAATATTCGCATTTTTTGCGTATAATTTTAATTATTGTTTAAATAATTACATGTAATTTTAATTCTGTAAACATGGAAGGTAATTTTAAAGGATAATGACGAAATTGATTTTTTAAATGCTTTTTCTTACTTATTTGCAGCCATGTCTACAGCAGGTGCTCAAAAAGGTGACAATTTACTTCCAGACATTTTCTGACCCTTTGCAGAAATGAAGCCTGGACAGCTCAAAGTGTGTCAGAAAATGTCTGGAAGTAAATGGTCACCTTTTGAGCACCTGCTGTAGACATGGCTGCAAATAAGTAAGAAAAGCATTTAAAAAATCAATTTCGTCATTATCCTTTAAATTACCTTCCATGTTTACAGAATGAAAATTACATGTAATTATTTAAACAATAATTAAAATTATACACAAAAAACGCGAATATTCATTTTTCGCGATTACAGCGCCATCTGTGAGGCTAACAGAAAAGTGAGTTAAGCAAACTATTTTTATTTTTTCATGAGGAATCGGAATCTTCAAAAAAAAAAAAAAATAGGTGTTCCCATTTAAAAGAATTAAGTTGACCTTGTTGTAACGACAACAGCGCCACCTGTGAAAAAACCAATATCACATACTTGTAGCCCCCTACTGTACGATTATTTTTTTATATAGTTTATTGTTTGTTAAAATGCTTTCTTTCCGAAATATTTCCAGAAAACATATTAAATGCCCCACCCTGTATAATGCCTCCAGTTTGATTACAATCTGTGAGGCGGTTTCCTACAGCATCCACCCTCCATATTTTTTCGTGTTGACAAAGGGCCAACACCCAAAATATTCATTGCTATAGTTGTTCTTGTCTTTTTTTGTGTGTTCACCCCATGAAACCATCATCTAAGGTAAGTGGTGGTACATTTCACTATTTTATAATTCCTATTCACTACTTAGCACCTTTTATTTCTTGGTTACTACATATATATGTAGATATATAAAACAACAATTAGCAAGAAAAAGGTTTAAGTCATTAAAATTAAGGAAGGATAGGGAAATATGACCCAACACTTACCACAGATGAAGGCGGCTGGGATGACGAACAAAAAAACAAACACAAGAGAAGCGCAATATTTCGGCCTACAGCAGCCTTAAACGTGCAGAAGGTGAAGCAATAGGCGCCGTCACATGTGTACACATAGACGGCCGACTGGTGATGCTGTAGGCCGAAATATTGCGCTTCTCTTGTGTTGTTTTTTGTTTGTCGTCCCAGCTGCTTCATCTGTGGTAAGCGTTGGGTCCTATATATGATTATAATGGTCCGTGCTAATCAGGAGCTTCCCCTACATAGCAGCAGGCTCCTCCTGAACTGAAGAAGGTGGGAGCTGTTGCCTACCAGTACAAACTAGGCACAAGGCAACCTCCTGGTCTCAACTTCAGAGTAATACCTAGTCATTATTATTATATTATTATTACATATATTTAACCTTTTTTAATCCTCTCATTTCCACTACCTATATTGATCCACCACTAACCTAAGGTGATATTTTTTAAATTATTTTTTGCTCTTCCCACCGACCAGAGATTAGTTTGGATATTTATCTGTGCTCGGGTATTAGTTCTACTTTTCCAATGTTTGATTTACCCCCACCATTTCCCGACCGGCGGTCTTTCTGTGAGGCAGTCTCCAGCTGCGCCCACCTCTCATAATATTCTCCCGTTGACAAAGGGTTTATCCCGAAAATTTCTTTATTATTTGTGTTTTTGTCTTTCCTGTGTGTTGGCGCCCCACATCCATCACGTAAAGGTTAGTGGTGGCTCACTTAGCTATTCTAATTTGATTGCTTTTCACTACTTAGTGCCTTTGATTTCATTGTTTAATATATATATATAAATGCCCCCGCATACCGGCTGTCCTGGCTGCAGTTTTTAGGTGGTTTTCCACATCCATGGAGGAGGATATTGGGACAGTCCAAAACTCTGCCCCATAAACTACACATTACACAAACAAAAAATACACTTATCAAATGCTAAACATACGGTAGTTAAATATTTCACAGTCAATGGCAAGGCTTTGCTTTCCCCGTTAGTGCTTAGTGGTCTATTAGAAAAATATGGTGAAGAATAGGAAGAAAAAGAATTTTGAAAGAAGAATGGTCTATTAATTGATCTTGACAACATTTAATTTACTGCCTGCAAATCATATATCACGCAAATAATACGGCTTTACTGTCATTAATACGTTGACCAGTTCTCAATTATTAATTAATCAATCATTTTGTTAAAACTGTTTTCTAGTAAGGTCACTTAATTCAGCTTAACACCATTCAGTGTACCAGATCGAACACAGCTTCACTTTTGCTTACAAGGCAGTCACCGTAATGAATTATTAACATTTTTTTAAAATATTGCATATAAAAAACAGCAAGTCCATTCACCTTGATATCATTTAAGAAATCGCAAACATAAAATTCTTTTTCAGAAAGAACATAGCTCTACTATTGCTGGCACACTGACCAGTATTCAATTATTAATCAGGTAACCAATTTTGTTTTGATTGAATATGTGGAACAGTCATTGAACCTACCTTGAAACATTTAATTTATTAATTAATTAAATTAATTGCGATGGAGCGCATGCTGCGTTGGCAATTTCCTACGCACCCATCCTTCCCCATTTCTTGCACCCACCTACATTTGCCCACTGCAATTTTAAGTTAAATTCTTTCAAATGTTTTTGGTAAATTATTCATTTCTCTTGGTAACTTATTCCAATCCCTGACACCCTTACCTAAAAAAAGAGAATCTTCCCACACCCTTGTGCCTGAAATCGAGTGCCAGCTTGTGGTCATGGTCATCTTTTCCCTTCCATGCATTACTTATGCCTATATACCATCTTTTATTGGAAGAAAACAGACATTCAATGCCGTTCCAACTGCCCAGAACATCTAATTATAAATTAATAAATTTCTTTGTTTAAAACAACACAAGCAGAGAGAAGCTAAAAAAAGTCATTTTTTATGTGATTTATTCTAAGACTTTTCAGACCCAAAAGACGTGTGAGTAAAATCAAGGCTTTTGTGTGTTTGTAAGATACTTTAATACTGCACTTCGTTTAGTTTTGATGACATATTCTTTTGACTTGATTTTCCGTAAGACAGGAAGTTCTCGATATAGGTACATAAATTGGAGAGGAAAACCTTTTCGAATTAACTCTGACCTGATGTGCACTTGCAAGATGTAAACAAACTTAATCTTATGTGGCAAACTGGACATGCAAACAGCCAAACCCATTTGTCGAATATCTCATCAGTCAAAATTTCCATCAAACACATCAAACAATAATGTGTTTATTTTTTGACTAACATGTCAAACAAAGCCGCATGCCATCAAATTTTCGTGGCTGACAAGAAATTGTAGGTTCGCCGACTGCTTAACAGAGTTTAATATTATTGCGCAAAAACTGCTAAACAATTTTTCAGAGAGATTTTTCACAATTTGAAACCTTGGGTTCTGACAAAGAATTTGAGATTTTTGTCGTCATGTCAATTAAACTGGTACAGGATGATCAAAATGTATCTACCCAATGCAACTGGTTGGTCTCGAACAAACCATTTCCCCTCCAGCCTAGCAGTAAAGAAAATCTTTCTCTCCCAATAACAAAATATTCGGCACTTTCATTTAGCAGCCACGTCCTGTCATGCTTCTCTGTTGTATCGATAGAAAGAATCAATTCTTTTTGTTGTATAGATTTCAAGGTGGTCCAATGTCTAGACAAATTTTTTTCTTATGATCCAGGCCGACTATCATGCATACCACAACCGTAGTTATGACTTCAATAAAACAAAGCTCATGAAAACAACTTAAATTATTATTATTATTTAAAATAAAAACTACGATGTGACTAAGGTTGCTCGACAGTGAAAACTTCTGTCCCACCCGCATTAATACATGCACTCTGTCGCGATATAAACATGACTCCGTATTTCTTAGCCTTACGTGTATCTGGTCACAGAATATAACAAAAACATCTACCTCGAATGAAAATAAATAAAAGTAATTAATAATATGTCATCTAAAACGATATGTTTGAGCCTAGTGAAAATTCGTTTCTTCCTAGTTAAAACATTCATTACCTCGATTTTGTACATATTTATTTCAACATACAACAAATATAAATAAAAAAAATGCAACTAATATACACTGATCGGCCAAAACATTATGACCCCCTGCTTGTTAGTGTGTTGGTCCATCTTTGGAGCGCAATACAGCAGTGATTCGGCGTGGCATGGATTTCAAAAGTCCTTGTTAGATTTTCGGTGTTGTCTGACACCAGATGTCTACGCACAGGTCACGCAATTCCCTTAAATTACGGGCCAGTGGTTTGTGGGCTCGGCGTCTGGGAACGAGCATCTCGGAAACGTGGAGGCTGGTCGGCTGTTCGCATGCAACTGAGATGGGATTAACACCTCTGTAGAAAAGTACATAATGCTAATTTCGGTTGTGTTGATTGCATACTCAGTAATTATAACAATTGTCTATTAAGAAAAAACAGAAACAAGTTCATTTTGGAATTAATAGGGAAAGAGCTACGTGCTACGCAAAAGGGGGGGCGGGGGTTGAGGGAGGGAATCCTGAGACAAAGGGCACGTCAGGCTTCAGGGGGGAAAGGGGACGTTCAAGGAAGGCCAAAATGGACACTTCCTAATGGGCTTTAATTATTATTATTTTATTTTAAAACGTTTTAATTAACTCGCTTTGGGCTTTGTCTGTACGGGTGGAATTTAGTAACTGATTTTAAACTAACTTCTCGATGAGCTAGAGACTCAAAATTTTGACCATAGCTCAGAACTAGACGACAATGCTTGAAAATGTGAAAAAATGGGAAAAGTTGTTTGGAAAATTTGGGAAAAACTTAAAGTACTCTTTTCTATGGACTGATTTGGCTTTCCCCCCCCCCCCCCCCTTAATGTTCGTATGGAAGAAGCTTACAGAAAGAAGAGACAGGCTGGTAAGTCATGTTTTGAGACATGCTGGATTGGTTAATTTGTTAGTGGAGGGAACAGAACTGTAGATCTTGCCTCGCATTCGGGAGGACGGCGGTTCGAATCCCCGTCCGGGCATCCAGATTTGGGTTTTCCATGGTTTCCCCAAATCACTCCAGGCAAATGCCGGGATGCTTCCTTCAAAAGGCCATGGCCGAATTCCTTCCCATTCCTTGCCCCCATCCTTGCCCCCCATCCTTGCCCCCCATCCTTTCCCGTCTCTAAAGACCTCGATGTTAAAAAGAGATGTAAAGCAGTTACAAAAAAAAAAAAAAGTACTATAGAGGTAGACAGAGATTAGAATATATGAAGCAGATAATTGAGGACGTGGGTTGTAAGGGGTATGTAGAGATGAAGTTAGCACAGGATAGGAAGGGATGGAGGATTGCATCAAACCAGTCGAAAGACTGACAGCAAAAAGGCCATGGCCGAATTCCTTCCCATTCCTTGCCCCCATCCTTTCCCGTCTCTAAAGACCACGTTGTTAAAAAGGGACGTTAAACTGTTTTAAAAAAAAAAAAAAAAAAGACAGCAAAAAAAAGACAGCAAAAAAAGAAAAAGTCCGAATAAGGTTTTTAGTTAATGAGAAATTGGAAAAGTTGCCTCGAAAATTAGCAAATTGGAAGTCTTTTTTTCTTTGGAGCTAATTTTTTTTAATGTTCATAATAGTCCCAATAAGATTTTTAAAGAAAGAAAAATTTGAAAAATTTCCAGGGAAAAACTGAAATGACTTTTTTCTATGGACCAATTTAGCTATTTTTTTTAAAATTTCTTTAATTGTCTGAATAAGGTTTTCAGAGAAATAAAAATGGAAAAGTTGCCCAGAAAATATGAAAATTTAGTAACAACTGATAGTACATTTTCTAGGGGCTGATTAGGCTAATTTTTTATTTTTTTATATATATAAATGTTTCAAGTAGTATGAATAATTTTTTGGAAAGAAAAATTGGAAATGCTGCCTGCAGAAATCTGGCAGAAGTATAAGTGCTTTTTTGTATTGGATTTTTGTTCAAATTCAAGACCATAACTTACGATTCAAACGATGGATATGCACAATTCATTTTTTGTTTGGTTCCTTATTTGCCCTGGATGGAAATAACTCAGTTAAATGATTTATTTTTTTAAAATCTGGAATTTGTAGCACCACAAATACGGAGCCCACACTATAAAGAGTGGTCTGGAACCACGTAGAGGGGGTCCGCACCACAAAGAGGGGCCCACACCACATGCATAGCCTAGGGGCCCACAAAGCCTAAATGTGACCCTGTTTCCAGTCTCGAAATTTTCTGGATTAAATTTCTCAACCCCCCGATTTTTGGTGCTGGCAAAAAATAGTAAAAATTGTTATGAAACTTTTATCACAAAATGCAAAATTTCAAAACGAAACACGGTCATTTTACGTGTCTGTGTCACTTTGACCTTTGTTTTAACAGCTGATGTTAGTTGCGTTTGCGCCGGCAAACAGAAAAGTTCTGATTAAGAAGTTGTGCTATGCATCTCGTAAATAGAATTATTTATTATTTTTTCTTAATTAGCATAAATTACCTAAGATAATGGTTATGTACAAAGTTTATATGCCATGTAATGATTACGGATGCCGAAATAAGTGATTCGTTTATAGCTCCTCTAAGCTTATTATAAAAAACAGATAATTTCGCTAACGGAGATACTAAACATTATTTTATTTTTAACTGCTTTACGTCTCTCAACAGCGAGGTCTTTAGAGACGAAAGGATGGGGGCAAGGAATGTGAAGGAATTCGGCCATGGCCTTTTTGAGGAAGCATCCCGGCATTTGCCTGGAGTGATTTGGGAAACCATGGAAAACCCAAATTTGGATGCCCGGACGGGGATTCGAACCGCCGTCCTCCCGAATGCGAGGCCAGAACGCTATCCGCTACACCGCCACACTCGGTACTAAACATGTAGGCGTCCATTAATGATGTGAGGTATAATAGGGGGCAGGGGGGTCCGGCAAAATATCACGAAACCTCACCAAGTGGTAGGGGGTCAACGGAAATCTCACGTGAGGTTTCGAAATTCTTGTATCATCGTAGAGATAAAAAAAGGGTGTACAAATGATGCGAAAGTTTACTTTAAGGGGGTATTTGGGCAAATAACTGACCTTAGGGGGGTTATAACCTTCCTTGGAAGGTCTCAAAAAGTTGCGAGGTCGCTTAGTAAGGTGGGGGGACATTTTACTGTTGATGATTGGAAACATGTTGCATGGTCTGAAGAGTCTCGTTTCCAATAGTATCGAGCGGATGGACGTGAACTGGCATGGAAACAATGTCATCAGTTCATGGACCCTGCATGTCAGCAGGGGACTGTTCAAGCTGGTGGAGGCTCTGTAATGGTGTGGGGCGTGTGCAGTTTCATTGACATGGGACTCCTGATACGTCTAGATACGACTCTGACAGGTGACACGTACGTACGCATCCTGGCTGATCACCTGCATCGATTCATGTCGATTGTGCATTCCGACGGACTTGGCCAATTCCAGCAGGACAATGCGACACCCCACACGTTCAGAATTTCTGCAGGAACACTCTTCTGAGTTTAAACACCTCCGCTGGCCACCAAACTCCCCAGACATGAACATTATCGAGCATATCTGGGATGCCTTGCAATGTGCCGTTCAGAAGAGATCTCCACCCCCTCGTACTCTTACAGCCCTGCAGGATGCATGGGGTCAATTCCCTCCAGCACTACTTCAGACATTAGTCGAGTCCATGCCACGTCGTGTTGCGGCACTTCTGCGTGCTCGCGGGGGCCCTACACGATATTAGGTAGGTGTACCAGTTTCTTTGGCTCTTCAGACATTAGTCGAGTCCATGCCACGTCGTGTTTGCGGCACTTCTGCGTGCTCGTGGGGGCCCTACACGATATTAGGCAGGTGTACCAGTTTCTTTGGCTCTTCAGACATTAGTCGAGTCCATGCCACGTCGTGTTGTGGCACTTCTGCGTGCTCGCGGGGGCCCTACACGATATTAGGCAGGTGTACCAGTTTCTTTGGCTCTTCAGACATTAGTCGAGTCCATGCCACGTCGTGTTGTGGCACTTCTGCGTGCTCGCGGGGGCCCTACACGATATTAGGCAGGTGTACCAGTTTCTTTGGCTCTTCAAACATTAGTCGAGTCCATGCCACGTCGTGTGGCGGCACTTCTGCATGCTCGCGGGGCCCTACACGATATTAGGTAGGTTGTACCAGTTTCTTTGGCTCTTCAGACATTAGTCGATTCCATGCCACGTTCGTGTTGTGGCACTTCTGCGTGCTCACGGAGCCTACACGATATTAGGTAGGGTACCAGTTTCTTTGGCTCTTCAAAACATTAGTCGAGTCCATGCCACGTCGTGTGCGGCACTTCTGCGTGCTCGCGGGGGCCCTACACGATATTAGGCAGGTGTACCAGTTTCTTTGGCTCTTCAGACATTAGTCGAGTCCATGCCACGTCGTGTTGCGGCACTTCTGCATGCTCGCGGGGGCCCTACACGATATTAGGTAGGGTACCAGTTTCTTTGGCTCTTCAAAACATTAGTCGAGTCCATGCCACGTCGTGTTGCGGCACTTCTGCGTGCTCGCGGGGGCCCTACACGATATTAGGCAGGTGTAGCCAGTTTCTTTGGCTCTTCAGACATTAGTCGAGTCCATGCCACGTCGTGTTGTGGCACTTCTGCATGCTCGCGGGCCCTAACACGATATTAGGTAGGTGTACCAGTTTCTTTGGCTCTTCAGACATTAGTCGAGTCCTGCCACGTCGTGTTGTGCACTTCTGCGTGCTCGCGGAGGCCCTACACGTATTAGGTAGGGTGTACCAATTTATTGGCTCTTCAGACATTAGTCGAGTCCATGCCACGTCGTGTTGTGGCACTTCTGCATGCTCGCGGGGGGGCCCTACACGATATTAGGTAGGTGTACCAGTTTCTTTGGCTCTTTCAGACATTAGTCGAGTCCATGCCACGTCGTGTTGTGGCACTTCTGCATGCTCGCGGGGGCCCTACACGAATTAGGGTAGGTGTACCAGTTTCTTTGGCTCTTCAGACATTAGTCGAGTCCATGCCACGTCGTGTTGTGGCACTTCTGCGTGCTCGCGGGGGCCCTACACGATATTAGGCAGGTATTGTACCAGTTTCTTGGCTCTTCAACATTAGTCGAGTCCATGCCACGTCGTGTTGCGGCACTTCTGCGTGCTCGGGGGCCCTACACGATATTAGGCAGGTGTACCAGTTTCTGGCTCTTCACAAACATTAGTCGAGTCCCATGCCACGTTACGTGTTGCGGCACTTCTGCGTGCTCGCGGGGGCCCTACACGATATTAGGCAGGTGTACCAGTTTCTTTGGCTCTTCAGACATTAGTCGAGTCCACGCCACGTCGTGTTGCGGCACTTCTGCGTGCTCGCGGGGGCCCTACACGATATTAGGCAGGTGTACCAGTTTCTTTGGCTCTTCAGACATTAGTCGAGTCCATGCCACGTCGTGTTGCGGCACTTCTGCGTGCTCGCGGGGGCCCTACACGATATTAGGCAGGTGTACCAGTTTCTTTGGCTCTTCAGTGTAGGCTGCAGCCTAAGAACCCACATCACTAAAGCAAAATTTGCTTGTTTCTTATAATTATTCTTTTTTCTTCTACGTTCATTTATTTTTTTAAATTCAAATACTGATTTTCGCGAAACTTGGCAACATGGACATAGTTGTCAACTTTGCATTCTGTTTTTTCTATAATTGTTCAGAGCGATGTTAATAAATTTCACTGAATATCTTAATGATTTTCAGTTGGTTTCCTTTCATCTCAACAATCCTATATTCTTCAAGACATGAGGTAGTAAAATATTCTACAGTTAAATAATAAATTTCATATATTTAATGTAGAATTTTGGTTAGAAAATAACTATAAAATGTGAGAATGAGAATATATTTGCGGGTCAGGGCGCGCATCATAGGGTCTACACATCCTAAATTATTATTCTCGTATCACAAACATCCTAAATACGGCCTACCTTATTTATAAGATGTATGTATTAGTGTTTGCAGACTATTCTCACCTTGGTGCTGTCTTTGTCGCAGTCCAGCCCGTCGGGGCACTGGTGCTGCCTCCTGTCGGCGGCGACCAGCGGTCGGTAAGGTTTCGGTATGAGGTACCGGGTTCGGTTCCGCCGGCAGCGCTCGCAGCGGCCGCGACAGACACTACAGCCAGCAGCATCGCCCAGGACGCCATCTGCAGGCAAACAGCACAAACACCACCGTCACCACGACCTGAGGACGACGCACAGCCGCAGCCGAAACGACAAATATGTTAAAAGTAGATTTTAAAAAGCGTGTGGGAAAACGTTATAGTCTATCCCCATTAATATTGAACGACCTTAAAATAGATAAATATAAACCAAAGGAAACACAAAGTGATGAATTGTAGCAGAAATGATATTAAACATAAAAATGGAGTCGGGTGTGAAACGAGAATTTACTGAATATAGGATTTTCAGATTTTGTTAAAATATCTACGGATTTATGCTACTTTTTACTATTTGTTGATTTTTTCTTATATTGGTGTTTTGTTTAACTTTGAGCGTATGGTGTTAATGCATTACAGAATTGGCAATACCGGTAATTGTGAATCGTTTCTTTACAACCGTTTTTTTGAACCAACTATTGAAATAAAGCTCATATTTTGTTTGATTATGGATTTTATATATCTTAAAAGACCGTAATACTCAAAATTTTAAAGAAGTCAGGTCTAAAGTATCGAGATAGAAGAATATAAACTATATAAGAATCAAGTGGCTATAATAAAAGTAGAGAATCAAAAGAGACATGCATCAGTTAAAAAGGGTGTGAGACAAGGTTGTAGTCTATTCCCGTTAATATTCAACTTGTATGTAGAGGAAGCAATAAAGAAAGTCAAAGAAAAGTTTCCATGTGGCATAAGTCTTCAGGGAGAAAGAATCTGTATGCTATATTTATGACGACATTGTCTTGTTAGCAGAAAGGGCTGAGGACATTGAGAAATTACTGAATGGCATGAATAAAATACTGAAGGAAGATTTTGGACTGAATATAAATCAAACCAAGTCAAAAGTGATGAAATGTAGCAGAAATGATACCAATACAATTAGATTAATATAAAAATAGGATCGGATGCAATAGAAGAAGTAAGTGAATTCTGTTACTTGGGAAGCAAAATTACAACCGATGGCCGAAGCAGGAATGATGTTAAAAGCAGAAAAGCACTAGCAAAAAGAGCCTTCATGAAAAAGAGAAACCTTTTAGTTTAAATATTAATCTAGCACTAAGAAAAAACTTTTTAAAACTCTTTGTGTGGAGCACAGCACTTTATGGTAGCGAAACATGGACTTTAGGAATACCGGAAAGAAAGAAAAATTGAAGCATTTGAAATGTGGTGCTACAGAAGGATGCTGAAAATTAGGTGGACAGACAAAGTAAGAAATGAACGAGTTTTGGAAATGATGGGTGAGAAAAGAAGTTTATGGAAGAAGCTTACAGGAAGAAGAGACAGGCTGGTAGGTCATATTTTGAGACATGCTGGATTGGTTAATTTGTTAGTGGAGGGAACAGTCGAAGGTAAGAACTGTAGAGGAATACAGAGATTAGAATATATGAAGCAGATAATTGAGGACGTGGGCTGTAAGGGGTATGTAGAATGAAGAGTTAGGACAGGATAGGAAGGGATGGAGGATTGCATCAAACCAATCGAAAAACTGATGACACAAAAAAAAATAGCAAAATCGAAAAGTATTTTATTATTATTTAATTTTGTAGCGCTGGAGAATAAACGTCCCGGTAGCAATGTCCATACAGCCCAACCTTCCTGTGTCATGAGTTTTTTTTTGTTTTCTCCGTGTACGTATATCTGGCCTTGGAGATTCTACTATAACCGTGGCGCCGCAATTAGATGATAGGTTCTTATGTAACTCGACGAGACAAATCGAAAGTAAAGAATAAAAAAATTAATAGCTCGCTCAGTTCCTGAGGTGTCGTACCTCCAAATTAAGGTAGTTAGGTTGATATGATGCCTGGACCAGAATTTTTTTTTCTCTGAAACCACAAGGAACTAGTTGCTGAATATGCACAACAGATGTTTTGTTTTGTTCCTAGAGTTTGTGATTGCGACGAAATACGGCCTGGGCCAGAAGAAAAACGTCATTAAGAGCACTAGGAACTATAGCTATAGTCGAGAACTGATCGATATATATAAATTATACTTAATTTTCTATTTTTTCCTGGAGTTTCATAGGAATTGATTATGAAATTGTGGCTCCACTGTTATGATAATGCTGACTTGGGCTTTACGAATTTTTTGTTTTGTAAATTGTCGAGTATTTCCCTGGTAGCTTATTCTTGTCACTGACTCCTTGACTCACAGAACAAAAGTTTATACATTATACATCTGTACAATATAATCCCTTGACAGGGTGTCCCATCCACTCGCCTGCCAATGTTAATCTTCCCACACCCTTGTGCCTGAAATCGAGTGCCAGCTTGTGGTCATGGTCGTTTCTCTTAATTCTTCCACCATTACCGTTCCAAGCCCCGTCACCAACATTCGCTAGTCGGGCGGCGAATCTCTCACTTGACGTTCTTCTTGATGGCACTGCCCTCCGACACAACCCCTTCCCCAAGAATCTGGGAGTCGTAATGGACCGCACCTTGTCGTACAAAAACATCTAAGCAACCTTGCAGCAAAACTAAGAACCAGGAATAATATTCTGCGGAAGTTAATTGGCACCTCGTGGGGAGCATCCGCCTCAGCACTGAGGCTTGTGTATTCTGCAGCTGAGTACTGCCGATCTGTCTGGATGAATAGCGACCACACCAAAAAGATCGACATAGTTTTGAACCAGACAATGCGGATAATTAGCGGATGTATCAAGACCACTCCACTGTACTGGCTACCCGTTTTGTACAACATCGAACCGCCTACAATAAGACGATACAATCTCCTAACTGCCCAAGATAATAAGATCTGTCATAACTTGGATCTGCCCATCCATGACGACATGGTAATCCAATTTTAGAGACTTAAATGAAGAAGTCCAAGCATAAAAACTGCTAAACAGATTATATCTGATAATTTTAATGGGAGAGAAGCTTGGAGATTGGAGTGGATAGCCTCAGCCCCACCAGAATGGCACTCCCTGTTCGACAGTCAACAGGCACTAAAGGGACTCTGCCTTCCTCGCAAGACCTGGGCAGCTCTTAACAGAGTTAGGTCTGGTCATGGCAGATCTGCTTCAGCTCTGTACACGTGGGGAATGAGAGATTCCGAGATGCGACTGTGGTGAGGAATAACAAACCATCCGTCACGCGACCTTTGATTGCCCACTTCGAGCCTTCAGGGGATCACCGATAGACTTCATAGATATTCCAAATGAAGCTTCACATTGGCTGCACTATGTGGGCTTTGAATTTTAATTATGTTACATTTTGTTAGTGTGAAACTATCGTATATAATTGTATTAGTGATTATGTGCTATGGCCTTAATATAAGTAAATAAACCAACACACGCCTTGTACACCTTCCTCCTGTCTTCTGCTGGTTCCTGTGCCGTCTGATACTGCAGGGTCATTCCAGTGCGCCATCTCCTATGCCACAAGACGTATACATGTGGTAAAAGAGTTGATAACTATAAGTACTAACTACTGTAGTGAGCATCTATGCAGAGTGGTTGAAGGACGGCGAAACCACGACTGGGCGACAAGGTGGTGGACGTCCATGCCTCATCACAGAACGTGGAGGTCGGAGGCTTGCCCGCTCTGTAAAGCAGGATAGGCGGCGATCTGTGGCAGAATCGCGATTCTTGTGCTCTGAAACACTTCGGGAAGCTCCAGAATTGTACTCTGCCACAGATCGCCGCCTATCCTGCTTTACAGAGCGGGCAAGCCTCCGACCTCCACGTTCTGTGATGAGGCGTGGACGTCCACCACCTTGTCGCCCAGTCGTGGTTTCACCGTCCTTCAACCACTCTGCATAGATGCTCACTACAGTAGCACGCGAACAGCCGACCAGCCTCGCCGTTTACGAGATGCTCGTTCCCAGCGCCGCGCCCACAGACCACCGGCCCGTAATTTAAGGGAATTGCGTGACGTGTGCGTAGAAATCTGATGTCAGACACCTCTGGAAGCCTACCAAGGACTTGTAGAATCCATGCTACGCCGAATCACTGCTGTATTGTGTTCGAAAGGGGGACCAATATCCTAGTAAGCAGGTGGCATAATGTTTGACTGATCAGCGTAATTTGATTTCGTGTAGTTCATTATGTACTCACGTATTTTATCTCTGTAACTGTTCCCTTCCGCTATTGCTACCTGGCAAAGAGAAGACCGATAAATTAGACGAGAAGTATTACGGGGGGGAGGGGGGGGGGGCTCGGAGGTTACACCGTGACTCTCGATTCGCAGCACTTGTAGTGTATACATTTCCTGCGCGGGAGGAACACGTGTCACGTGACTGGTTACGCAGTGGCGTGTGCAGGACGTCCTGAGCAGGTTTACTGCTCGGCTCACCCTGAGGTAACGTCCGCCAGACAGCAGCACTGTACACGACTCCGCTACACGCACCACGCAACACTTCTACCGCCATCGCTTTTTCCACTGAAATGCAGTTACTACGAATAATCTGTTCTTATGAAACGCTTATTTGGTCACGATGTTCTGTCACGCGGTGACTTCGCGCTATGACGTCACGGTTTTCGCCTTCGTTGCCCAACTTACGACCACGAGATATTGTCCTAGGTTATGCGTGTTATTTAATAACAGTCTTACCCAGTTAATCATACTAACTGTCAGAACACTGAAAAAGTTCGTACTCCATTTAAATCGACGTAACAATTATTAGTGCTTATATTTATTTGATATCCGTTCGAAGTAAAAGTATTTGATAAAATATTTGGCGACAGATATGTAAGATAGAAGCTTTAATTTTCGATTAGTGGCAGTTTTGATTACATTGTTATTACAACCGGACGTGGCGTTACAGCAGAGGGCATAAGTAACTTAAATTTTAAAAAAGTGTTTCCTCATTGATCCTGATCTAAAATTAAAACTAATATTACGTGGCATGACGTAAGTTGTTAAGATTTATTTTTTGTATCCTTGGATTTCACTGGGGTCACATGTAAACTGTGTCACCCGTTAAAACATCGATCTTTGTCACGCATAATAAGAAACACACATGTAAGAACCCGTGAAGATTTGGATCAGGTTTATATCGCGATTGATGATGACACTGGCATGTGATAGACGGAATGTATTAATTCGCGTGTGATTGAACCTTTGATTTTCTAGCGGCAATATTAGCGGAGACTGAAATGCAACCTGGACCAAGTCGACAACCGAAACGTTTTGCTACATGACAGGGGACAAGAAATTACAATGAGCTTTTATAACAATTCTATTTAGTTCAGCAACTGCAGAGAAATTAATTGCTAGAACACTCCGTTAAACTCGCCATTTTGACCCACTTGAGACTATTTATTAATGGCAGAACACCGATCTGCTGGGTTGACTATCAATACAGTATGGCCGTAAGTATTTTTAATTAAATTTTACGTTCACTTCTTTTTTAAAAAATATAGTCTAATTCATTTCACAGGGAGACATGTAAAGAATTAAGAAGTTTGGGTTTGCCTGTGTGAAATGGTCGCAAGCAGGGATTACCAGCTGTTAAGATATGTAAAGCGAGAGAGAGTTAGCGCACCATCCGAGCTTTATAAGCTCTTTGCACGTCTCTCTTTGAAAAAAAAAAAACAATTTTTGAAAATTTAATTAAAAGCACTTCCAACCCAGCAGAACCCTATTCTGCTATTAATAATTATACATAAAATTTGCATCTCAATCAAATAACAGACGGACGTGGAAATCATGCAGCCGTATCTAGACTAGCAGAGAACCCGGCGTTGCTCGTTGTGGTTGATTTGCCCCTACATTAGTTTCAATGGCGGGTTGGAATGTCTGACGGAAAATGACAAAACTTTTTAGAAAGTCCATCAGACATTCCAACCCTTCGGGAGGGGTTGAAAGGGGGAGGGAGTTGCCATTCTGAGTGTTACATTAGAGAAGATTTTACAATTTATTACTCTCGTTTTTACTGCAACGTAATTCTGCAGTGACGGAGGAAACTTTACAAAATCCTTCATTTACTGGAGAGGGTGATGAGAGGATGTACAAGAGAAGTTAAGGAATTGGGTCACAAAACTTTGGTGAGACCATTGGTTGAATATGGGGCGTAGTTTGGGACACACATTTTTGGTACAAAATACGGGGTTGGAAAGTGTGCAATGAAGAGCAACTAGATTTGTTTGTAGAAATTATCGCAGGACGCAGTGAGTAACTGATATGATAAAGGAGCTGGGTTGGGAGTCATTGGAGGAAAGGAGGAGGGTGAAGAGAGTGCTGGGAATGTACAGGGCATATGTTGGTGATGGGGCTTGGAGGGATATTGGTCAAAGACTTAGGAATAGTGCGTGGAAGGGGAAAGGCGACCATGATCACAAGTTGGCACTCGATTTCATGCATAAGGGAGTGGGAAAATTTTCTTTTCTTGGTAAGGGTGTCATTCAGGGGCGGATCCAGGATTTTGTTTTTGGGGGGGGGCTTGAGCGGACTTGGGTTTGGGGGGGGGGCTTGGCAAAATTTTTAAATCGGAAAAGTAACTGGGGGAGGAATTTAACATTCCAATTATAAAAGATTTAAAATATATATATATAAAGCAGTAATTAGATGACTAGGAGAATTACCACCGGAGCGTTAAGCTCATAGCAATTAAAAATTAATAATAAAAAGTTTTGTTACTGTGAAAATCACGCCAAAATAAATTCAACAGTTTTGAAGTTAAGCCAGATTATTCTTTAAAAACTATTAAAAAGCATAACAGACTTCAATTTCCTGCACCTGTGAATCAGATTTCAAGTAAATCAGTCCATTTGCTACATGTGTTTCCACGACTAATTCTTGGGGTACACCAGAGGTTACAAGCAGGGGAGGATTTATTCCTACAATACCCAATGAAAATCATCTGTACCAAGTTCCATCGAAATAGTCCCATCCAAAAGTGCAGCATTGAAACATATTAATGAAAAGTAAAACGTTCGTTTATTAATATTTTCAAGAAATGCGTAAAATACTAAACTGTTCAGCGCTTTTCTTTACTTATTGTTTTGCGCCTCGTCGACGTCGAGGTCACTAGCGACGAGAAATGTGGGGGGCAAGGAACAGGAAGGAATTCTGCCATAGCCTTCTGAAAGAAGCATCCCGGTTTTCGCCTGCAGTTATCTGGGGAAACCCAAATCTGGATGCCCGGACGGGGATTCAAACCGCGTCCTCCCGAATGCGAGGCCAGAGTGTCACGGTCGGTATATTCAGTAATACCTGCGCCATTAGGAGATATTATAAAAATATCGTAAAAGATTGCCGAATAACATAATTAATCGTAAAAGTAATAAATGCTGTATGAGAATAGGTTGTGATGTACAGTACTACCAAAAATGTTTCAGCATGCAGAAATATTTTCGTAAAACGCATTTTTCGGCAGCTATGGCGTTTAAGACCTGAATACCACAAAGGACCAACACATGTCGTAATGTTTTCGCGAAGTTCGTAAATTTTGTTGTAGAGTGCGCTATGCAACATCTCGCGATTCTAGCTATTGCATCTTTGGTGTTCATGGTGAAACTTTCACGATTTCATTCATTGCTCAAGCGTCAGGTAAAGTTGAAAGGTAAAACACACCAAACAAGTGAAGTCTGATTCTAAGCTTTAAGACGGTATCCCCGTCCGGGCATCCAGATTTGGGTTTTCCATGGTTTCCCAAAATCACTCCAGGTGAATGCCGGGATGCTTCCTTCAAAAGGCCATGGCCCAATTCCTTCCCATTTCTTGCCCCCCATCCTTTCCCGTCTCTAAAGACCTAGTTGTTATAGGAGACGTTAAACAGCTAAAAAAAAATAATTAAGACGGTGAAATTTGACAAGTAGCTTTTGAGCTTTTCTGGAACATATATACACGGCTTTTATTTTAGACAAATAAGGTCAGTCCTTATTGTACGTATCTCGGGGGGGGGACACTCCCCTCCCCCTATGGGGGCGTGAAGACATGTTATGGGGAAGTGGGACACCCGACGCAAACCAACAGATTCACTGACGAAACTTTTGTCTGACTGGCCATTTGAATCCTTAATGTATGAAACAGATTTCTGCAAGTGAAATCTATCTACACTAATATTATAAATGCGAAAGTAACTCTGTCTGTCTGTTTGTTACGTTTCTTGGGCTAAACGGCTACTCCGATCGTGATGAAATTTGACAAGGAGATGCTATTTGACATTAGGATGGACCTGGGATACCATGTTCCGTATACATAAGAACATACTGTCATTAAATTATGAAAACTATCTGAACTGTGAAAGACAAACGCATAATATCTGTATGTCTTTGTAATGGGTAACGTTAGCAGCGTAGCGCAGTGGTAACGTGCTTGCTCCC
>JARYHS010001093.1:0-53539 GCA_031002005.1 Vandiemenella viatica
ACTGATTTATGCTGCAGCTGTCACCTAGAAATGAATATGAAAGGAAGAAAACGTTTTTCAGGAAACAAAAGGGAAGTGTGTCAGAATTAAGTAAACGAATTTATCCAATAAAATCTAACAGTACATATATATAAAAAAATATTAAATATTTTTTTTCGATTCCTTGCCACTAGTTTCTTGTGAGCTCCATATGTAATGTTTTATAACATTTGAATAGTTATAATCCGAGGTCCTGTCTGCTAATTCAGAATTTTTAGAGACCAGATTATATGCAGTTGCATGTTTGCATATGTATTCGCATATTAATCCCACTATCACCGTTTATTGTATATATTACCTAAAACCTAACGATGATGCATATCGCTATATTTACAAAAAAATTCGGCAGTATACCTAGTTAATAAATAAAATCTTGTATTGTCAAAACCTATTAGCAGTATGGCTCTTGGCCGTCGTGCATCTATTGTTTTGATAGGTAATAATATTGTGCAGCCCAAGCAAAATAGACTCACGGGAGTTAAAGACGGACAATGCTCGTCTGCGTCGCGCTCGACTACTGTAGCATTCTTCCTACTAGACAAATTACGCATGTTATTGTTCGGGGACTCTTTTCATGTTTACTTTTTTTATTTGTACAAAGTGTAATATATATACGATGGCTCCCCGAAATAGTTGTCTTTTCATGAACAGTTACTACCCTGGATCATTTATATATGGCGGAAATGTTTTATATTGTCGAGTTTGCGAGAAAAAATTTCCTGCACAATTTTTTTTCAAATAGACCACTTTGTCAACATAAGTCTCGCAGAAGAAGGACCATGACAACTTTTAACAGCGACAACTGTCTATAGCAGCAAAGACAAAAAAAAAAAAAAAAAAAAAAAAAAAAAAAAAAAAAAAAACGTAAGCATGGATCTATGTGAAGAATTGTTTGAAAGTAATATTCCTCCTCATAAATTTAAAATATCTTGCGTTCATAGATTTTCTACAAAAATATAAAAAAAGAATGTTGGGATCTAAATAAAATTCATGGATCCACATTTCGTGAAAATAACATTCCAACAATTTACCTACATGTTCTTGAAGAAATACAGAACGAACTCATCAATATTTGAATTTCACCTGACGAAACTACCCATGGCGGAAGGAAATATATGGAGGAGAAGTGACGTTAAATCTGTGAAGCAGGCTCTAAACTCTCGCGCAGTAGCGGCAGTGGCGATATTGCGATCCGAAACAAATGCGAAGTTCGCATTGTATTAGATGCTGTGATTATTTCATTTTATAATGTGTATAAGTGTTTTATAATGTCATCTTGTGTTGCTTACGGTTGCACAAATAGGTAAGAGAGGAAAGAACCGGGAATATAATTTCATAAGGAAGTTGAATTGTATTTATCGTTGTTGAAGTGGGCAGTTTGAATTGCAAACTTTGATGCCTGTCTATAAATATTTAGTCATAGCACTCAGTGGGATGACTTTGTTCTCAAATTTTTGTTGATGCAGTGTAGGAAATCAGCATACCTTGCTATTTTATACATAATAGACTAGCATTAATTTTTAACGAGTATTGAAAATGAGATTTAAAGGTGTGTGTTTCTCATCGCGATTGAGTTAATTTAGTATTGCGCTTTCTTTCTTCACGTTGTAGTTTATACTGACAGTGTATGATGAAATTAAATGTGTTAAATTATGCTATAAAATCTAGGAATCTTGATAAAGCAAACGATGTTGTTACCGTAAATACACTTTGCGATTCAAATACGCCTGTGTGGGTGTGTCTACATAGTTTGATTCTGTAGCGGCAATTTAATGGAGATTGTGGTTAGGTCTAAATGTAGTCTGTACCAGAATAGTTTTTGTGTTCCATAAGGGACAAAGAATTTATCTATTACTGTTAGTAATTTCCTGAGAACCAAGTTAGTGACAAAACGTGTATCGCGATGGAAACTACTTCCAGCTATTCCCAATTAAGCTTACGATGAATGGTAACAAGATAACTATTAACTAAATATTCCACTTACTTTTTTTGTGGATCGCACTGCTTTAATTGATGGTTCCGTACCCACGTTTCGGCGCCCAACCTGGTGCCTTCATCAGGGTTTTCAGACTCGAAATGGTGTGGTTTTCACACAACTCTGTCGCTGAGCTTAACTATTGTGGCTACCGGCAGCGGATGTCAACTTTTCCAGAGATCTTGTCGTTGGAAGTATTGTGTTGCGAATGTCCACGAGTGCACATTTCCACGTTTCGCTTAAGCCATAGCCACCGTCTTTATTGAAATTTTTGGGATGTTTGAAGATTTCTATCGATTCCCTTATTTTTCGTTCTAGAAGACCTTTGGGTTGTGCTATAACTTCTGTTTTCTCCCATTGAATTTTATGGTCTTCTTCTATCTGATGTTCTGCTACAGCTACAACAAAATCAGCTGTAGCACATCTTCAGATAGAAGAAGACCATAAAATTCAATGGGAGAAAACAGAAGTTATAGCACAACCCAAAGGTCTTCTAGAACGAAAAATAATGGAATCAATAGAAATCTTCAAACATCCCAAAAATTTCAATAAAGACGGTGGCTATGGCTTAAGTGAAACGTGGAAATGTGCACTCGTGGATATTCGCAACACAAAACTTCCAACGACAAGATCTCTGGAACAGTTGACATCCGCTGCCGGTAACCACAATAGTTAGCTCAGCGACAGAGTTGTGTGAAAACCACACCATTTCGAGCTGAAAACCCTGATGAAGTCACCAGGTTGGGCACCGAAACGTTGGTACTGAACCATCAATTAAAGCAGTTCGATCCACGAAAAAGTTAGTGGAATATTTAATTAATATGACGCCTGCTAAAAGCGTAAATGTTGTATAAGATAACTATTTTTATTCTGGTCTAGGTCGCATTTCAACCTAACCACAAGTGGTAGTAAAAAAACTGAAATATCCATTCTGCATGTCCACCATGTAATACATTGTGGCTCTGGAAAAATTAATTTTTGGTCCAGCCTGCATCCAAACCTAAACCCCTCAATTTGGTTGTTGTATATCCCCCAAACTAAGCAAGATATCGAAAACATTTTATTCCTTATTATCGAGTTTTTTCGTCGTGTTACATAAGAATCCATCATTAAATTTGACTTTTGCGAAATTTTCTTCTGCATTTCAACTCAAGACACCTCACTTTTGAGACAGTATATCTCGAGAACTAGGTGAAATATCGAAAAATTTTACTCTTTATTTTTTATTTGTCTCGTCTTTTTAAATAAAAATTTCATCATAAAATTTGACTTTGAATAATTTTTTCTTCTGAATTTCAACCAAAACCATTTCACATTTGAGACAGAATATCTCGAAAACTAAGCAGGATATCAAAAAATTTTATTCTTCATTTTTTATTTGTCTCATCGAGTTACATAATAATCCATCACCAGATTGCGGCGTCACGTTTATCCTAGAGTCCCCTTGAGGTTTTTGTACATATACCCCGTGTCTGTATGGGATCGGCCTAGCCCCCCACTCCTCCTCCGCCCGGCGTCACTTCAATGCGTGGTGAAGGTCTCTTGCGTCGTCTCCATATATTTCTTTCCTCCATGAAACTACCGACATTTTTGGTCGTTGTATTGCAGACTAAACTGTCAATGCATTAAAAGTACAACCTTCTTTCTTTTTGGTGGCTTGGAAAGCTCTTGAAAAGACAGATTATTCTACGACCGCTTGTTTTGTCAATGAGGGTTTTCCTGAATCTTCTGCAGATGAGAGATTTTTCATATTTCTCTCAGATGTTGCTCTCTATATGATAAACGCAATCAAAGCCGTCCAAGTATTTTATCCAAATTTTACTCATGTGACGTGGTTTGCTCATGGATTACGAAAACTCACTGAAGAACTACGAACACGTTTGGCAATGTAAATAAACTGATCATCAACAAAGAAACCATTCTCGTAATAATGGTTATAAAAAAATTCCAAATGTGCATTTACCTCCGGAGCCACTGGTAACTCGATGGGCGACGTGTGTTGAAGCTGTGCTGTTTTACATTGAACATTTCGAGGCTATTAAAGGGGTAGGAAACGAGAGAGACTATGACAGTTTGCCAGTACAAGGAAGCGATTAACAATTATAGTATTAAAACAATAGCTATGATTAGCGTTCGGATTTCCCCGAATATTTTCAAGCTTCAATCTCAACATTTGACGCTGACTGAATCTATTCAGTTTATGAATGAATTCGCATTGCCAGACAGAAGTTTAAAAATATTTTGAACAATAACCCAGGTTATGAACCTTGTGTCAAATTGATAATTTTAGTAATGGGACGGGTGAACTTTGCTAGAAACATTGACTGCTAAACAACACCCAATTTCAAATACTGACCAGTTACATCAGTGAATGTGGAACGATCCATATCCACTTATACAAGTATTTTGAGAGATCGTAGAACAATTGTACTGTTTAATATTTGGAACAGTACACGATTATTTATGTTTATAAAAGTAAAAAAATCAAATAATTGTTAATTATAATTTATAAAATGTTATTCAGCTACTTATTAATTGCGTGCAGATTTTGAAATAAAAAATCTAAAAATCACTATTTTTATATTGTATAATGTTGCAAATTTTTGGTACTTTTCATGCATATTTTAAGAATTTTCACGCATTTGCATACTATTTCTAGCTGTTTATTGTGCATATAATCTGGTCTCTTGAATCATAAATATTATTATGGAAAATGAAAATACTGTTCTGTGTCTGTGGTAAGTGATGGGAATGTTTCCAATATCCTTCTTTATTTTCGTAAATATTATTACGTTATTTTTTTAGAAATCTTAGTCGGTATTAAGATTTATTTATTATTCATAGCACATCTACTTACACATTTTTTCATAGGTATGATCATGACATTCCAGCTTGCATGCAGAAGCTTTCCTCTTTAAGCTTGGAAATTATAATATAAATACAGATCCAGACACATGTTATACCTGAAACTATTCTTGCAGAAAATACCTACAATTTGCGAGTGAAATTTGTGTAATTTCCTTTATATAAGGCCTAAAAGAATCGATACTGGTGTGTGTCGTTATGCTTGCAATATTTGTAAAAAGTCGTTTTCAGCGTCTGGTAGCATTAGAAGATATATGAGAATTCATACAGGTGAGCGACCTTATGCCTGGAAAATTTGTGGAAAAATGTTTGCAGTGTCCAGTAGTCTCATAAGGCATAAAAGAATGCATACTGGTGAATGTCCATTCTTGTGTCATTTGTGGGAAATATAATGTGTCTGGTCGACTTATGGAACATAAAAGAATAGACACGAATGAGCGGCCTTAAACTTGCGAAACCTGCGGAAAATCGTTTATGGTGCTTAGTTCTCTTACCAGGCACAAAAGAATCCACACTGGAGTGAAGTGTTATTGTTATGGAACTTGTGGAAAATTGCTCGAGGATTCTAGTAACCTTTTACCTCATAGAAGAATACGTACAGGTGAACGGCCTTATGTGTGTGAAGTTTGTGGAAAATGGTTTGCGGTGATTGGTAACCTTATAAGTAACTGAACAATACATTCGTGCGAGCGCCCTCATGCTTGTGGAAAATCATACAAGATGTCCATAAGGCATACAATTCATAAGAGAATTCATGCTGGTGAGCGGCCTTGTAGTTGTGAAATCTGTGGAAAATCGTTCATGGTGTCTAGTAACGTTATAAGTCATAGACGAATCCATAGAAATTAGCAGCTTTATACTTGCGAAGCTAGTAAAAACTCTATGAAGGATTCTGATTCCCTCATAGAGCATAAACAGCTTTCTTAAGCGTACCTTTTCTTGTGAAATTTGTGGAAAATTGTTTACAATAACTGTTGTTCTTTTAATGTGTTTAATAATCATTGCAGGTGAGAGACCATTCGCTAGTGAAGCAACGAGAACGCCGTTCTGATAAGCTGATTTTATTCACTATTATATATATATATATATATATATATATATATATATATATATATATAGAGATAGAGAGAGAGAGAGAGAGAGACAGATAAAGAGAAAGAGAGAGATTAGTTTTATCATTTTAATTTTTAATATATAAAGTATATAATTTCCAAATTTATCTATTACTTGTATGGCATATAGGAATAATCAAAATTTTTACAATTTATCTATAGCTAGTAGTTTATTAAACACATCTGTTTCATAAATTTGAAAAACTTTAAATGATCTTCTATGGAATAATAAACATTTTATACTGGATACATCTTTAGCCTTTCCTTAAAAAGTTGTAGATTTTTTCCCCGCTTAATTTCCGCTGGCAGCTTATTGTACAATTTCAGTCCCTTGTGGAAAAACTATTTATACTTCTTAATTTTCTTTTTATATGGAGATCATTTTTTGATCTTGTGGAATAATTATGGATGGAACTTTTGTGGTATTGTAAGTTACTTTATTGTTTTTATGTCCATGATAGAATTGAAGATATAATAAGAGGATGGAACTCTCAGGGTGCTTAATTTTTTGAATATGTCCTTTCGATTTCTCCTTGAAATCTTTGCTATTATCCTTACTGACAATTTTTGTAATTTGAAAATTGTGTTTTCATTATTATTATTACTTTTTTTTTTTTTTTTTTTTTTTTTTTTTTTTGCTTCAAGCCCAAAGATGATGCTGTAGGATATATTGAATGAATGTTTGCAAAGTATATTACTTTGAGGCAATCATAATTATACACAGGAGCTAAAATTATAAGTGCAAAACATGCAGTGGATATTTTCTTTCCCAATAATTGTACGTGTTCATTCAAATTTAACTCGTGATCAACGGTCATTCCTGAAAACATTGTAGTAGCAACAACAACCATTATCATTATTCAGTTTCAAGTCTATCTGTTGAGATCTGCTAACTGAACTGAATTTGATGGTGTTTGTTTAATTTGTATTGATGGTCAATTTTTATGAGACCAGTTTAAGATCTCTATGAGCTGCGTTTTCTTTAGTCTGAAGGTCATTGATCGAAGGATCACTGATGATGGTATTACTGTTATCCAGAAATAAAATTTTATACCCATGACTGACACTGGATATAAAATCATTTACATAAATTAGAAATAATATGTGACCTAGAATGCTTCCCTGTAGGACACCTATACTTAAATGTCTTGGTTCTGGGAGATATGACTGGAACCAGGATTACACTACCCCTTATTCTTATCTTCTAGTTTTTTAAGGAGGATGTTGTGGTGTACAATATCAAAAGCTTCTGAAAAGTCTAGGAATAGACCTGCTACATGATCACCTCTGACAAGAGCTTCAAGTACATTTTTAGTAATCTGTACTGTTGCTGATAATCCTTTTCCTGCCTGGAAACCAAACTGTGATTTACTAAACATATTTATTTGCTCAGGAAACTGCTTAATCCGTTTGTTGTAAATGATTCCAAGATTTTGGAGAAAGATGACAGTAATTTGAGGAATATTGTTTGTGACATATTAAATAGGGCCATATTATATAGGGAAGTATGTGCAAACTTTTGCTAGGCTTTCTAGTACCCTATATTCTTTAGTATTCTTATGCCACTTGGAAGAGCCTATCATAGTAAGCCATTATGTAGCTGTGAATTTTGTAAAAAATCGCATTTATACTCTGGTGAGAAGCCAATTGCTTTAGAATTTTGTACCAAATCGTTTACGCAATCTGATGATTTTATTGTGCATTATAGAATACATATTGGTGACTGGGATGTAAACATTGTAAATGGTTTTCTTATCCCAAAATACACAAAAATTTCTACTAACCAACTGTTTCTGCATTGCTTGAACATTTATTCAATTTATTCATTTATTTCCTTATTTAAAACAATTATTTGCTTCGATAATGTCTTTATTTCTTTCAACTTAAAATTAATATTTTATTGCTATTTTAAATAATGTTGGCTAAATTTTCTTCTCACAATTTGTGCAATTGTTTATATCGTACTTGATATTTCAAATAGTCAGAGAAATTTCTATAATTTCAATATAATTTTGCTTTTTTTTCAATCAATTATAATGACGTACAACTGTAAAAATCAAATTACTATATATTATCGTTTGAGGTTAATATGGTACTACACTCATGCAGGAGTGGAGACAACGCAAGGGAACTTCACCACGTACTGAAGCGACTGCGGGTACAGAGAAGTGGGGAGGGTAGGTCTCCATATTGGATTTCCCTAGAAACACGGGAATATGCACACAAACCTCAAGGATACGAGACCCGTGGCACCGAAATTTGATGATGGATTATTATGAACTTTACGAGAAAATTCAAAAATGAAGAATAACTTTTTTTGATATCCTACTTTGTTATCGAGATATACTTTCTCAAAAGTAACGTGTTTTGGGTTGAAATGTTGAAGGATAATGACCCCAAAGTCATGGATTCTTATATTATACGACGAGTCAAATCTAAAGTAAAGAATAAAAATTTCGATATCTTGCTTAGTTCTCGAGATATACTGTCTCCAGATTGAGGTGGTTAGGTTTGTATGCGGCGTGGACGAAAAAATAATTTCGTCAAAGCCACAATCAACTACACGCTGGACACGCAGAGTGGGTGTTTTATTGTTTTACTACCGCTTGTGGATAGGTTGGATCCCGGCCTGGACCAGAATAAAACCTTCACCAAAGGGAAAAGGACCTATATTTATAACTAATTTTTCATAATCGCTATCTCTAGAACTAAGGGAGATATCAAAACATTTTACTCTTGATTGTCGATTTACCTGATCGAGTTTCATAAGAATCAATTGCATCGCCACGGTTATCACAGTGCTGCTCACATCGACACATATAATTAATTGCAAATTATATTTCGAGTAATAACATTGCCAACGTCATGATTCCTATTTCACATAGCATAAATTATCACAGTTAATTTCATTATATACGTTTCAGTATGAACTGCAATCAAACTAACTCACGCGCAATAATAAATTCAACGTATCACGATCTAAACTCGACCAGAAACATTTCTTCTGTGCTTCATACTAATAATAATAGTCAATTTCTGTAGGGTTATTCCAAGATACTAGTACTAGTAGTAGATAGGCCTACATAAATTCGCCAGCATCATTGAATTTATCTCGTTACTGCGCATTAAAACTCGGAAGCTTAAATCAGACTTTCAATACTCGTTTAGAATAAGGATATCCTTTATTGTCTGCAAAATGTAAAAGATGTAAGATATGCTGGTTGCCTACCACTAAACCAACAATGTTTTGAGAATAGCGTCATCCTACCGAGAGCTATGGGTTAACTTTTTTTTTATAGGCGTTCTAGATATATAATGATAGGCGCTACTCCTGCAGATTTCGTATTAAACACTTCAAGAACAGTAATTACAAAGTGACTAATGTATGAAATGATATTCGAGGTTGTTTCCTATTTGATCTGTTTGTGAAATTTTATTCAACACAAGCTGGCATTATAAAAACTTTGAAACATTAGTGAATGAAATATTGAGAGCAGCAAACACAATGTTGAAAGTCCGATGTTTTGAGGAAAGCAATATGGCCGCCGCGCATGCGCAGTCGGCTCCATATTTTAGAGGAGGCTTCGCAGTTTTAGTGGTACGTTGACTCTTTTCCTACCTCCATGACTGTAACCGACCAGTTATAAAATCGCATATCCATTCATAAATCTGATCCAATAAACCGTATGCTCGAATCTTCGCTAAAAGTCGGTTGTTTGCTACCGAGTCAAAAGCTTTCTGAAAATCCAAGAAAGTTGAATCAACTAGTGATCTTGCGTCTATAACTTTCATTGCGTCTTGCGAAAATAGGGCTAATTGTGTCCGAAATCCGTGTTGGTGCGTTTTAATTAACTCGTTTTCGTCAAGAAAATTCATAATTTAGAGAATACCACATGATCCAGAATTCTACTGCAAACAGTTGTTAAAGATATGGGTCAGTTATTCCTAGGATCTCTCTGATCTCGTTTCATACAAACAGAAATTACCTGTGCTATATTTCAGTCGAAAGGTACTTTTTTCTCTTCTAGAAATTTATGGAATATATTTTACAGAAATGGTTCACTTTTCACCACGTATTCAGAAAATACTCTTACTGGTATACAATTAGACCCGGCGCTTTCACATATTCCAGGAACTTTAATTACTTTAAAATATCATCAACTTACACCGGATCGATAGCTATCTCTACACGCTGTGGAAAAGTAGGAATGTTTTCCTCAGTGAACAAATTTTTAAATTCATTGTTAAATACGGTGATGACTGTCGCTATCTTCCCGACCGTTATGTATTAAAACTGGGATATTGTTGTCACTATAACTATCTTTCTTTACATAGAAACAAAATTTCTTTGGGTTTTTGGTGAGGCAAAGAAAGTCATTGAAGGCCTCGCGAATCACGTTTTTTACATGTCCTCTTACCTCATCTAACTTTTCTAGATCACTCCGATTCGTCCTCATTCTAGAGCGTGAATGCATCTTCATTTGCTTTTTAAGTAACCTTTTAACTGCACATGCAAACAACGGGAGTCATTCCCCTCCCTGATTGTCCGTTTCGATATATGTAACATTATACCATCCCTGACTATTTACATGAATCGATGCCACATCTATTCAACGGTGCCTCTTGCTACCTCAAATACGTTTTTAAAACACTCCTGTGGGGCCTTTTAGAATCTGTGAATGGTCCTTTCATTTTTCTTCTGCGCTCGCTTGTCAATATTGTTGCAGCAATTACAGCTTTATCATCTTTTATTCCTGTGATAGTAGAAATTTCCGTAAACAATTAAGGCCTATTTGTAACGAGAATATGTAAAATGTTTTCATTATCTTTGTTGCACCGCGTTGGTTCAGTGACGAGCTTCTGAAGATTATGATCCGAGAAAAGATCTAGAATGATTTCTCAAGCTGCTTTATCCCTGCCACCAGTAACGTGATAGTAAATAGTCCATTCCAAATGTGGCAAGTTGAAGTCACCACTAGTATTATTCAATGATCCGAATATTGACGAGTTATGTTATTTACACTATTCTCTAAGGCTTCGACAATAGTTACGCCTGCACCTGGTGGACGATGGAAGGATTGTATGACATGTTTTGTGACGTGATTAATCGTCAAAGGAATTTAAAAAATATTGGAGCGGGGGGGCAAATAGTACCAAAGTGGAAAATTAGTATTTGGTTTTAATGAAGGAAATTAGAAATATTAAGAAATTAATCTTCCAAAAAAGTATAGTTGGATGAAAGTTATTTTACTGGGTGGGAAGGGTATATAATGGGAACATTCTTTATCATAATTAAAAATACAGAAATGTAAAAAAAAAGGCGTATGGTGCTAAAATACCACAGCAGATATCATGAGATACCATATGATGGTATGGCATAAGACACCCTACCATAGCAGATAAAATGGGCGAGTACAAAGGTCAATAATATTTGACTTGCGATGTTAAACTAACTAGTGCTGTATGGAAAAAAAATGTGCAGAGGAAACAGGTTCAGCAATTAACAGTGAATTATATCATAATTTAAGCTGGTGGCTCAAAATCTTTTTAAAAAAACTTAATATTGCAGAAAGTGTAAAGATTTTTGTGTTTGCTTGTTTAGTATGTGTGGCTGGCGTGTAAATTCTGTACCTCTATATATATATATAAAATTTTGTTTAGTCTAAAATATGTTCAAAAATACGCTAATGCATAAAGGAATATAATCTTAAATCCGTAAAATGTTTAGATTTGAACAACATTGTAACGGATTTGTACTTTTCAGTTTCACAATTTCTGAGGGGAACATTCATAAACTACATAGCTCCATTTTGTCCTCTCTTGAAACCCACTTCCCCCATGTGACCACACGTGGCTTTCGCCTTTAATCTCTCCCCTTCCTCCTCCCCCAACGTGTGAATTGTAACTTCAGGCGGTAGTGCGTCTGACTGCGACCCAGACGACCGGGGTTCGAACCCTGACGAAGCAGAGGATTTTTCCTAGAAGCTAAACGTCCAGAACGGCTGCCCAGGCCCACTCAGCCTGCAATCCAATGAGTACCGTGGAGGAATCTCCGCGGCAAGGTAAAGAACGTCCGAGCGTGGCGCTGACCCCGTCACATCCATTCAGTGCCAACGGTTGAAATGGGAATGCGGAGCTCTACCTCCGTGAATCCTACAGGAACCGTAGGAACCCCGTGATCTTTTCCTTTTTAACTCGAGAAGATATTTTGTGCCGTTTATATTTCGCAGACTAACATTAACGCTGTATACTCTTTTTATAATTATTAATATTATGATTAAAATAGTAACAATAGCTACTCCCGAAAATAATCAGTTATTGGGAAAATTTCTTTCTCATGTAAAACGAGGGATCCTTTTCTTCTCGAGGTGTTACTAAAAAAACTTTCTCCTCATTTCATTCATCATTATTTAATTGTTCACAGAGCGGTCTGGTGGCTCAGTGGTTAAGTGTCTGACTGGAAATCGAAAAGTCCCCTGTTTGAATCCCTGTCTCGGTGGGGATTTTCAAAGGCGTTTAACCCGTCCTTTACCCTTAAAATAGCTTTCTATGTAATTTAAAGAACGCCACAAAGCTTCCATGGTTCGGATTCCACGTTAAACTGTAGGTCTCCTGTACCCAGCAGGATTGTCGGGTTAGGTTAAGTCAGCTACGATAGGAGCGGAATGCCCTGCCTGTAAGAACCCTAACTCCAGGTCATGATGACCACACGGAATTATAATTATTCACATATAGAGTAGCCTTATATGCCGCATATAAATAGTTAAAAAGGCTGTATCTTTTGTTTTAGTTTGCTGAATTTATGTCAACATTCTTCCTACACAACGAGGGAGTGATTCTTTGTCCTGTTTAATAGATTTCTATGTTTATTGACGCCGTGTTGGAGGTAGAAACCCCGCTGGAAAAACATTTTCGATAAATCTCGTCAAGTTTACTGTGCAGCACCATTTCACACCACACTTTGACTTAAAATAACACCTAAGCGAGCAGTACAATTGAAGATGCTCTGAAATTCCGTTAACAGTACTGTAACGTCCCTTGGTGACGGGAAATTTATGCGTGTGAATTCCACGTTTCTTTGGCATCGGCGAGAGCCAGGTGACTCATACCTGCGCTGAAAGACTGAACGATTTATGGCAGGCTGTAAAGTTAAAAGCTTTATGCATTCAATGAAATTGAAAAGACATTATAGGGCCTGTGCCGAAAGATGATTTCCTGGTAGAGTAGAAAGTTGAAACTAGAGAAACGATGCTTCGGAGAAAAAGTCAGGTTGCGGAACAACTCTGTTGGGAACCAGCGAATCAAACAGTGTGTTACGAACTTTTAGAAACCATAAGTTTTTTTATGTTGCATGAGGAGCGCCAATGGAGATCGTGGACGACCCGCCAAACGCTGCGACTCGCTGAAATTTCCCACGTCTGCTAAAACTCCGGAGCCTGCAAGTTTTCAACGGGACGAACAAGCGGGAGAGAAGACATTCTGTTTCTGGCCAGCAAACAATCCGCACCGGCGCACCCCGGGAGATTGCCGGAGCGGTCACTACTTGCGGGGAGCTACCTCGCCAAGTGACCCTGCGCCCAGCTGATAAACAGGGTTCGTGAAACTCTGTTTTATCCCCACCTCGTCTGCTACGGTAAAGAACTCCGGCGATGTATAGACACTCTTGCGTCATTCAACCCTAGGCAACGCTCTGAGATATGAATCATGCTCTAAATTGTTCAAAAGAAACTTTTAAATATTCAGTTCTGTTCAATAAATCATTCAATTTTATATTCAAAGAAAATAATAGGTGTTGTAAACCCTACTTTCAATAACTTCCTTTCCAATGTATCAGTATATCATTTGAATAGATGAAGATTTGTGTTTTTTAATGGTATTTTAAAAGTACAATTGCTCTGATTAAAAGTATTTAGAATTGAAATGTCGCTTCTCTCGGATAGAGAACACTTTCATTCTTGGTGCCTACCCGGGATTAATTTTGCAAACTAATTTATTAAATAATGCATCTTATTTTTTAAATATTTTAAAAACGTAATAAAACCAGATCCGACAGTACGAATTAGAATAACTTTATCAACGAACCATATGGTGAATCAAAAAATCTTTCTTTCAAAATATCAAACAAAACGAATTGTCTCTGAATTTGAAAATCCCATGTGGCATCTGTAAGTGAATTTGAGTCTATGTACTACATGTCTAACGTTTATTGGTGCTTAATACGCCATTGCGTGTCTCTCAGTTCGCATCCTCCGGCCACCACACGGTTGCAGATGACATGATGCTATATTAAAGGATCAAAACGGTAGAGGACTGTAAAAAGCTGCAGGGTGATCTGTACAGGAAATCTAGTTGGGTTGGTAAACATGGGATGAAGATAATTGAAAAGAAGAGTCGGCTTATCAGATACAAAAAATAAAATAAAAAAACGAAGGTTGATTATAATTATAAGCTGAGGAAAGAATTGCTTGTTGAAGCTTTGAAATGTAATTATCTTCGCATTACATTTGCTAACAAGCTAAATTTGGCTGGACACATTGGACAGGTAGCAGGAAAAGGTTTCAAAATTCTGTACTTGGAGAGAGTGATGAGGGGATGTACGAGAGAAGTAAAGGAATTGGGTTACAAAACATTGGTTAGACTATTTATTTAATGTGGTAGTGTAATATGTGGCCCTCATTTTGAGTGTTAACTACAGGAATTTGAGAGGGTGCAAAAAAGTGCTTCTAGATTTGTTTCTGGAAATTATCGCAGAATTCAGTCAGTAAAAGATATGATAAAAGAACTGGAATGGGATTCATTGGAAGACAGTGAGAGCGCGAAGAGGGTCATGGGATTGTACAAGGCGTATATTGGCGATGAGGCATGGAAAGATATTGGTGTAGGTATGAAAAGTAGTGCATAGTAGAGAAAAGATGACCATGACCACAAGCTGGCAATCTATTTCAGGCACAAGGGTATAGGAAGATTCTCTTTTTTAGGTAAGGGTGTCAAGGATTTTACCAAGGGAAATTATGAATGATTTACCAAAAACGTTAAAAGAATTTAAAATTAAAATTTGTAGAGGGCCGATGTAGGTGGGAGCAGAAAAGGGGAAGGATGTGTGTGTAGGGAAATTGCCACCCGAGCGTGCACTCCATTGGAATTTAATTTAAATATTTTCTAAATTAATTCAAGAATCATTTGACATCCGTTAACAAGGATTGTATGGTGAGCCATTTAAAACCATAAAATAATGTTGTTACTACAGTGTTATGGTTTTGTATTTTGAAAGGGAAAAACTATTATGTACTATGGCGAAGTTGACGTTGGTTTTTCAAAAAGATAAACATTTTTTACTGAAGATATATTGCAGATAAGGTGGTTCGCAGCATATATGTATATATAGTTATCAAATAAGAGAAATTGCAACTGTTTAAAATAAAAAATATCATATTCACACTTCCGAAGAAAGCAGAAGCCGACAAATGTGAGAATTATCGCACCATTATTCTAACATCACTTGCTTCAAAATTACTGACCCGAATAATATACAGAAGAATGGAAAGGATAGCAGGCGAAGATCAGTTTGGGTTTAGGAAAAATTGTGCTGCAATGCAAGCAATTCTGGTTTTAAGATTATTACTTGACGGGCGGATCAAGAAAAACAAAGATATTTTTATGGCGTTTTAAAAAAATCATTTGATAATGTTAGGTGGGACAATATGTTCAAAATTTTATAGAAGTCTGGTCTAAAGTATCGAGATAGAAGAATGCTTTATAAACTACTAGCTGATACCCGCGACTTCGTACGCGTGGATTAAGAATTTCTTTGCCAGAATTTAATAAAGGAAGTTGTTGGTAACAAAGGATTGGTCCCAAACAACACCAAGTCGGCATAATTTGACAGGAAAGCCATCACTATACCATTCTACCATCGAACCTGTCTCTGGAAGAGATTCAACTTCCAATATATTTAAAAACAGACAAATAAACGGAGGTGAGGGGATGTAGGGGGGAGGGGTGTTAACTAAAGGCAGGTTTATTTCAAATTGTCTTTTTTTCCTTTCTTCAGCATGAACATCCGATTCTTGGGTTCTAATAACTTTAGCTGTTTGTGCTCTGCTATAGCTACATCTTCGCCCAGTTTACATCCGCATGGTATGTCAAAAAAGAAGACAAAATAAACTGGTGCTAGAAAGATATAAGCAGACACAAAGCAATATGGCAGAGAAAATCTACATCGATACTAAATAATTCGTTTTTTTTTTTCTAAATGAAATTTATTAACAAATTATTCACCATTCATCATGCTAGAGAAGCACACCTTGAGCAAACGACGTAACATTACAGACTAACACACACATCGGCCCCTCTGTCACCATTCGATAAGTTCTTAAAATTTCATGACTAAAACTTTTAAACATACCGAAAAAAAAAAAAAAATGGTCTGTACCCTCCCTACATATTTTCTTGTCAAATTCTGTCAATATCGGTATAGGCATTTATTCGTCAAAACATAACAAAAAGACAGAGACTTATTTCCGCATTTAAAGTATTATTTCTGCAGATCACACACACATTGACTGCGAATCACCCTGAGTGCATCAATATAACATAAAAAAGTGTAAAACTGCAGCATTGCAAGACTACTACGATTTGCCTCGTATTGCACCTGAAAATTTGTGCTATATACAGTTTAACATCAATCCCAATAACCGATGGTCCAGGCGTGCATCTTACGATCAAAAACAGTTTTAAAAATCTTTGCTTTCAAGAGATTTGAACCGGAGAACCAAGCTTCAACCACTGAGCTACCTGACCACTGTATCGAAAGGCAATACAGAGACCTGACATCCAACGCGTCTGTCTATCCGCGTTCAGTAATTTTTCGATATTATAAGACAACATGTATTATTTATACAGATAATTTTTCAACCAAATGTAGCCAGTATTTTTCTCCTTGTTTCAAAGGATAAGTGTGCCAAGTTCATCGAGATCGGATGAAAACTGTGGATTTGTATGAAGAACAAAGAAACATACATTCATCTTTATAATATATAGATATAGGAATAAAGAGGCTATAATAAAAGTAGAGAATCATGAGAGACATGCATCAGTTAAAAACGATGTGAGACAAGGTTGCAGTCTACCCCCGTTAATATTCAACTTGTATGTAGAAGAAGCATAAAAAAAAGTAAAAGAAAAATTTCCATTTGGCATAAGTGTTCAAGAGGAAACAATCAGTATGCTACGATTTGCTGATGATTATGAGAAGTTACTGAATGGCATGAACAAAATACTGAAGGAAGATTTTGGACTAAATATAAATCAAATCAAGACTAAACTGATGAAATGTAGCAGAAATGATACCAATACCAGTAATATTAAATATAAAAATAGGATCGGTCGCAATAGGAGTAGTAAGTAAATTCTGTTACTTGGGAAGCAAAATTACAACCGATGGCCGAAGCAGGAATGATGTTAAAAGCAGAATAGCACTAGCGAAAAGAGTCTTCATGAAAAACAGAAATGTTTTAGTTTCAAATATTGATCTAAAACTGTAGAAAAATATTTTTAAAACTTCATGCGTGGAGCACATCACTTAATGATAGCTAAGCATGGACTTTAGAAATAATAGAAAAAAAGAAAATTGGAGGATTTGAAATTTGTGCTACAGAAGAATGCTGAAAATTAAATGGACAGACAAAGTAAGAAATGAACGAGTTTTGGAAATGATGGGTGAGGAAAGAAATTTGTGGAAGAAGCTTACAGAAAGAAGAGACAGGCTGGTAGGTCATATTTTGAGACATGATGGATTGGTTAATTTGTTAGTGAAGGGAACAGTCGAAGGTAAGAACTGCAGAGGAAGACTAGAAATTAGAATATGATGAAGCAGGATAATTGAGGACGTGGGTTGTAAGGGATATATAGACATGTAGAGGATACACAAAATAGGAAGGGGTAGAGGATTGCATCAAGCCAAGTCGGAATACAGATGACTGAAAAAATATGACATTAGAAAAAGGTGTTATATATTCCTTACATATTACGGTAATATTTGCAAATAAGTGATCACCTACGAGTTGCCCGTCAATTAGGCTACTATCAATTTTTTCTGGAAGATTAAATTAAAAGAAACTAATGGTAGCTTTCTTAACTCTAGGTCCCTTGATTGTTTTGCTCTTTGATTGAATTATGTAAAGAATTGAATTAGTAGTGACGTCACGGCTGGCCTCTTACTGCCACATGTTTTGCTGTCGACTGAATAAGGACGGTATGCAGTATGCGTTAAACGACAATTGCACAAACAGCGTTATGATGTAAGCGAGTTAAGGAGGTACATAGTGATCGAAACAGATGGACTCATTTCGGACGTGCACAGACGTATTCGAGCTAGAAATTTTCACTCAAATATGCGTACACAGCAACGCAACCATTGGCATTCGTATGTGCGTGGGAAGAGAGGATCAAATCGTTAAATTAGTCTTTTATTTCAAGCAACTGAGAAAAGTTTTTTTGTAGGTAAGGAAATCAGACACTGTATAGGTTATCGAGATGGAGCAGAATTTAAATTAAACAGGGAAAAGCTAATTAGTAATTGGTAGTAATTTCAAGAAACAAATCTACCAGCCCTTTTTTGTACCCTCTCCAACTCCTGTATCTGAAATTAAAAATGTGGGTCCCCTACTACATGACCATATTATAGCAATGGTTTGATGTCAGGGAAACCCAAAATTATTTGCTAAAAACATAAAGGATACAATTATGACTTTTAGGCCTTTAAAAAATTCCCTGCTGAAAAGATCCTGACAAGAGAATATGAGTACATTGCAGAAGATATCTTCCTCGGAAGGCCTTCCCCCTACAGGGGAATACAGGACAGTATTCTGGTGCAATTTTAACCAAAAGAGGCTGTGAACTGATATATCGGCTGTATTGGGAAACAAATCTATTTGCACTAACATTATCTTATATTCGTTGGTCCATATATCTCGTTTGTCTAAGCAGAAACGATTTAAAATGTTACAACCAGCGGGAAAAGGAAATTAAGACAGAATTTCAGCCATGTTCTCACTTAAAGGTGGAGTATTTGGTGAAATTACTGAACCATTTTAATTAACATTTGGCCAGAGAATATATTTATTATTGAGAAAGGTATGTTATTTTACTTGGCGCACTGAAAACATACTGGTTCATGCACAATAACGAGAGGAATACTTGGTAATTTTTTTACGTCTATATTTAGCAGGAAAAAAAAATTACTGCTTCTTTTAATTCCATCATAGAAAAGGTATAAAATGTGAGAAAGTGATTGTGCAATTATACTCCTGATGTACACCAGCTAACGAGAAATGAGATGCACGCTGGGCCATAGCAGCAGAAAAACAAATTTTCATTTTCTGATATAGTCGGAATAGTTTGTCGTATCGGCCTTCGCAAAGGACCTAAGTATATTTATTTTTAAAGCAGTGTTTGAAAAGTATATATATAAATGAAAGTATTTATGGCTTAATTCCTCAAAGATGTCGACGTCATTATAGGTTAGAACGGAGGATCAGGGAGGAAATAGGCCATGGTGTTTGATATGGTATTTTGAATCAATTATCCCGTCATTCACCTATTGTGTTTTTGGGGACACCATGGAAAATCGAAATTTGATAAGTCGGACGGGGATTCGAATCCGAGGTCAGAGTGGCAAATGAAAGGGAAACGATTAAAATGACTTACTGAATATTTTAAATTGATAAATAATAATAAGTATAATTAATTAAGCCTCTTCAGCCTAGCGAAATATTATATGAAATAAGTATTCGACAGAAAGACCTAGATGGCAGGTAAGGGAAACAGGGAGAGGAATACCAGCATTTTTTAGCAATATACCTGAATTTTTTAACACTTTCGCTTTTTCAGAGTTACTTCATTTTCCCAGAAGAAGAATAGCTGAAAAATATATACACTATCTATATATTATCTGATATAATTAGTCCATTCTTTAATTGATGTTTACAGTTGATGGGTAAGAAGAAAATAGGATTATAATTCGTAAGATGAATAAAATATTGTTTTATGCAACTAATGTAGAACAGTTTCTAGTCATTTCAGAAAGATATTCAGTAATGCATTTCAGATAACGATCCAGACTGCAATTGTCATTTGGGCACTGCCAGCTTCGTATTGTCACTACCTGCTGCTCCACTGCTTTTTATTATTTCTGTAAATCTGTTCGACGCGACATTTGTGTCTGAAGCAAATACACTAACAACCAGGGCCGCATTTAAGCATAGGCTACCTCGGCTGTAGCCTAGGGGCCCGCACCACAGCCGCAGGGCTCCCAGCCAGGACAGCAATACAGCTAAAACCAAAAGATCACACATAAAAAATTATTACGCCACTGCCGATTGCCTACAGGGGCCCATACCACATGTATAGCCTAGGGGCCCACTAAGCCTAAATGCGGGCCTGCTAACAACTGCACATACAGTATAAACATTCCATATATTAAAACACTAATACTATCCATGTGGAATAATTTCATGCTTATTATCTGGCAGTAAATATGTATTATAATGCGCTTTGCTGCCAAGTACTTCGACTTTGCAGCAGGCAAATTTCAATCTTGCCGGTTATGACAAACACTCCCAAATGGGCTGTATCTAGAGTTGAATTTAAGGTAGGGCAGTGAGGGTTACAGGTAGGGCGGAAGTTAAAATTTTACTTTACCTATTCTGATGAATAAATTTTTGTCGTACTTATGACTGTGAGTGAGTGAGGTAGTACTTAATTGTCGGGAGGGGTAATAGATAAGAGCAAAACATTCATTTATTCAAGTTTATATTATTTCGACAAACACATTATATTCAATATAATAATAAAAATCCCTTCCTTAAAACAGCTGAATTCTTTGATTGGCCACATAGTTAAAAATTCACATTAGTTGATTTTCTTTTTTTTTTTTCTTTTCAAAGGCCAGAAGTAGCATATCTGCCATTCTTTCATGACCCATTGACAGCCTCTGAGGCCTGTCGATTGCAGTCAAAGTTGAATACGTAGATTCGCACGCAGCAATACTACATCCTATGGTCGCCACAGATGCAAAAAATCATATGTATCTTTGAACGACTCTAGCTGTTAGACCTTAAAAATCAGTTGAAACCAAAAAATCTAATTTATTTACTACTTATAGGTTATATTAAAAAAGAAAAGAATAAAATAACTTAAATATCTGCCTACTATATACAAACTACTTAAAAAAAACTAAAAAACATAAAAAGATAATGCCCCTGTGGCAAGGTATCAAGAACGCTGGTTGAATTCCAAATTGAGTTGCCAATGAAATTTTCTGTATGAGAAATTAGCAAGTTCGTTTGTCACAAACAGCATCGATTGACATTGGGGTAAGGTGTTTAACAATTAAGATGGACCAAACATTTTAACACAATGTGGCTTAAAAATATATTCAAACTTGAAATTGTGAATTGGATATGAATAAATAACACTAATATTTTACAAGCAGATACAAAGTTTCCATTAATTTTCTCACCAATTACCTAAATTTTTCAACGGTACCATTTTGTCTACATCCAACTCAGTGAGTACTTGCTAATGAGTTTAGTAGATAGTCATTGTCCAAAAATTTTCTTTGTAACTTAACAATTAATTCGTCCAGTGTTTCAAAATTATCAGATTTAAATGGCTTGAGCATCCTGGTCGTCTATATTTTGTCTCGCGGAGGGACAGGAAGGGCCATCATCTAGTAAACATCCATACAATTTGATTTTTTGACTTGCCTCTTGAGCCCCTTCTGCATTGGGTCCTATTTTCGGAATTGCCGTTCTCTTAGACTTAGCTTCTTCCAAAAGTTGATAATACATTTCATCTGATCTGGTTTTTTTCCATTTTGGATGCACTTTACGATTGTTATGGCATCCTTTAATCCTGAACTTTTGGGCTTGTAAAGCTGCGTCTGGAGGCTGAAGCATGGATAAGATTTACAACTTTTTTAACCACCAAGTGTCTTGACCAATGTTGTTCGACTAGCCAGGCAATCCATTTTCCACCATACAAGGCAGCTATGGTGAAAGAATTCAAGTAACATGATGTATTCATCAAAAAACAGATGAATGAATGTCATTTCCGAGAAAGTCCTGATAACTATGAAATGAAAGCAATGGTTTTAGCAGTGGACGTAAGGAAGTAAGGAATTTTTCGGCCAAATTTATTTTCTGTTCTGGTCGCAACTCCCGAAACTTTCCCACACATTACACTTGCACCATCATAGCATACTGGAGAGTTCAATGTTATTTTCCTTAAGTGTATTTGATGTTAATTCCGTGAAAGTGGCTGCTACAAGCTTTTCAGTAGCTGTAACTATCAGCAACGACCCATTGACGTATCTATCCGTAATATAACGTAACGCTATTCAATATTTACGGTTTTTTTTTTTTAATTCTCATCCCATCTTCCATTAGAGTAAACCAGTTCACGTCATATTCCTCAATATCTTTAACAATGGAACATCGCACTGCTTGAATTATTTGAATATGAATTTCAGGGGAACGATTTGTTGCATTTTGTGGTATATGACTGAGAGTCTCCTTCAAAGTTAGATGTTTAATGCATGTGTATTCAAACAAATTCCGAAATAATCCTTGTTTATTTTTTTTTTCCTCCAAAATATGATTTCCAACCCAATTCACTGACTACTAGAAATTTTATTACTTCAATAATAGACTTAACAAAAGACCTATATTTTTGTAATGCTTTTCTACGTATCAGTGTGGCAACACTGCTATTTGTGTAAGTAGATATTCCATGTAATTTGTCCTGCCACATCACCATGGCTCGTGTATTAGAAATGTATTTTTCGTGTTGTGGAAAAGCAGTTTTTTAATCATTGTACAAAAGTCTGTTTGCTTCCATGAGGTAAAAATTTCTGGCAAGAAAAGTAAAAAGCAGCATCTTTCTCGACTGAATACTGCAACTACTTATATCACTTGAACCAGTCCGCTGCAAAGGTCCTGTTATTTTCTTTTAGATATACATCTAAAATAACTTGCTTTATCGGTTCTCCGATTTGTGCAATATCAGAAGGAATACTAACATTTCCGTTTCACCAAACCTGTTTCCATAGGACCAGGAGTGGCAAATGTATTTTATGCTTCCTTCTGTTTTGAGGAATGAGGTCCTTCCTGGTCAATTTCCTCTTATAATCTTCGTTTTTTGCTAAAGATAGCCGGTATTATCCATTACAAAATTAATCCGTCTTCAGTTCAGAACAATAAATAAACAGTTGTATCTCAAACCGACTGAAACATTGTACCTACACAACACTGAAGAACACCATAGACAATATATAATTCAAATGCCATCTGTGAGCATGATACATTCAGCGATGAATAGAGTGAGGTACTCAGCCTGCCTCTTCTTCTTTGTTGTTTGGCTTGGTCCTCCCTTCCCGAGGTTGACAGGGACTTACCGCCACACGGCCCACTCCTGGGGGACTGGAACCCCTGGCGCAAGTGTTAGGGTTATCTCTGGCCTGGAAAACCGAACGGTGACAACAAGGGACCAGAGCAACGCTCCCTTTAGGCTGCACCTACTTCAGAAGTTGTCTGAATCGAGTGGCACTTCCCGCGCTCCGGCGTCCGTCACCTACAGCGACTCTCTGTGCTCGCCTGCACCAGAAGGCACCCACGTGGAATCGACCTGCCAGAACCTGGGCATGGGGATGGACACATCCCTGATCAGTAACACGCCGACACCCCAGCCTTCACAATGATATGACGAACCACGCGTGCTAAGAGGAGCACCTTGACTCATGCTGCAGAGACTTCAAAACACCCAAGAAGTGAACTGCCACCATGAAGCCGTACTGTACACGGCCCGACCGCCACCACCAGAGTCTTCATCAAACAGCTAGTGAGAAATCTTGCCATCAAACACAAGAAGACCCCGAAGAAGAGGAAAGGGGTGTCGGTCCAAGAGACTGCCAAACCACCTGTGTAGAAACCATGTAGCGCTGGAAGCTCAACTGTTGTGAGAGACAAAGAGGGTTTACCCACCAACCCCATCAGCAAGCCGATGTGGAGGACTTCTAGGCGCACTTTTAAACCTCCACCAGTGCTAGACTCCAATACCGTAGAAACTAGAAATCAGTTTCAACCCCAGCAGTCCGAAACTGAACCAGCGCCATCAATACAGAGATCTGCACACATCCCCCCTATTGTGGTGAAATTTGAGTACAACAATAAGACGCTCCACGATATGGTTGAAGCTGTAGTGCCTTCGCTGCCAAAACTGCCGGTGGTGTTGAGATCAAGTTCAGCTTCACCACAGCTGCTGCAGGGATGCTAGAAGCACAGAAAAATCCCATATTACACCTTTCCTATTGGAGCTGTTCCACTACTCAAAGTAGTCTTCAGGGGCATCCCAAGAACATTTCCTACTGAAGAACTGAAAGAAGAACTGTACAAACGGTGGCCCAACTTCGCCGTCCTGGCAGTAACATATTAATGCCCCTATTCTTGGTGATCCTTGCGGACTGCCAGAAAACGGAGCAATCTTTCAGGTGGAGAGAATCTGCCTCCTCAAATTGAAGGTTGAGAAAGTTGGGTCAATGCCCAGACCTGCGCAATGTTACAACTGCCAGCGTTTTGGTCACATTTCCAAGAATTGTAAAATGCGTCCAGTCTGCGTCAAGTGTGGAGACCAACATGACTCTAACAAATGCACTTCACAGAAGATATGACACTCCGCCAAGTGATCCAACATGTGGAGGTGGACACGTGGCCAGTTATAAGCGCTGCCCGGCCTTCAAGAGAGCCAGGACTATTAACTGAACAGGAAAAGCCATCAGACCTTACACCAACAACAAATAGTAATCCATCTCCAGGGCACCAGGAAAAACTACCCCTAACAGGGCAAGATCAGGCCCCCAATGGCAAGGTGAAGATGTCCACATCCCATTCACGCCGCATACGGAAGAGAAAATCTGGATCCAAGAACGCAGCAGTGCTACAACGTCCGTCGGCGAAAGAAGGCGGCTCCAGTTCCACCAAAGAACGTGTTGCCTCTACAGGGCGCCCTGCAAGTCCATATGCCAAATTGCCTCCGGAGCAACGAATCCCACCAGTCGACCCAACCACCGGTCACCACATCACCTCGCATCAGCAAAGAGTAACAGACGAAGCAGACCGTGAAGCACAAGACAAACTGGACAGCCTAACAAACAAGCTGGAGTCTGCCCTAAAGATGATATGCCGCCTTACCGAGCATCTAGCGAAAATGACCCGTGCCGTTGTCAATGCTCTGGCTGTCGCAAAGTGTCCACACTGCAACCACAATGGATAGACAGCCACTATTACATCCCCTATCATTCTGTGCTCGGAATGCTAATAGCATGATCAGCCAACTGCTAGAGTTTCAGCGGTTTCTTCGAGACCAAAATATTGACGTGAATCTGGTGTCAGAGACCTTTTTGAAACCCTGTCTGCAAGCTGCAGTAGCCAACTATAGTTGTTATGCAGTGACAGTACCCACCGCTGGAGGTGTAGTCGCGGTTTTCATTAAGAACAGCATTCCCTATCATGAAATAGTCCTACCACCCCTTCAGCAGATAGAAGCCGTCGGAGTCGAAGTGGCTACTGCTAATGGGAAGTTAACCTTTATCTCATTCTACTGGCCTCCTCGAAGACAGCTGAAAGAAGCTGACTTTACGGCTCTGGCAGATGTCAGCAGAAAAGTTCTGATCGGCAGTGACCTTAATGTTAATAGTTCCAACTTAAATAGTAGGTATAACAATACAGCGGATATAATATTGAGATGCCTCACAAACAGTTACAACATGTGAATATGGGCACCAGAAGAGCCAACACACTACCCGATCAACGGCAATAGACCAGATGTTCTAGGCGTAGTTATCACCAAGGGAATCCAGGGTTACGTTGCCAGCTCAATCATAAACCGACTCTCCTCAGTTCACTGTCGGTTATGGTAGAGGTCGAGGTTGGACCCTGTCAAAATCATGAAGACCTGTTTTTCAACTACCATAAAACAAACTGGAGGATCCCCAGACCAGCTCCCACTCTGCAGCTTTCCCCACCCCCCTCCCCCCCCCACCTCCTGGCGGAAATCCTCCACAAAACCCGGCTTGCTAAAGACATGAAGCTTACGAAAACCCGGAGACCAGAAGACTACTAAGTCGCTTGCAAAGGGAGATAAAGCTTCCCTGATAAGCATCGGATGAAGAGTGGGACTCAAGAGTCCCCATGCTCCACCCAGAGGATGGGTCTCTATGTCTATAAACAGGAAGACTCACCAGGCGAATGCAGCGACTCCCCCCACTGCACGGCGTAAGAGGACTAGCCATCACTCCATAGGAAAAGGTCAAAGCACTTGCTGATGTCTTTGTGAAGAACTTCCAGCCCTCGCAAACAAATGTGGAACCCACCCACCCTACAGCAGTCCACCAGTGCCTCAGAGTCTACTTCGAAGCTGAAGACGATCATCAAATAGAGTACATCACCCCGGAAGGGGTACCTGTCGAAACTGCACCCACACAAAGCACCAGGGCGCGATGAGATCAGCAACATTCTCCTCAGGCACCTACCACCGGAGGCCTCTGTCCACCTCACCTTTAATGCCATCTTGATAGCTTTACCCTCAACTGTAGAAACACGCTAAAATTAGTGGAAATCCACAAAACTGAGAAGACAAACACCTACCTCTGAATTACAGGCCTATAAGTTTGCTCCCAGACATTAGCAATGTTTTCGGACGGCTGATACTAAAACGTCTATCTGCCTTCATCGATGACGCTAATGTTATACCAAATCATCAGCTATAATTTCGAAGTAGTCATTCCACCACATGACAGTTGATGTGGGTAGCTGAAGCGGTGATTTCAAGAACTGCAGCGCTATGATAATTCTTGACATCTCGGTTGCCTTCGATTCCATGTGGCACCTGGGTTTCCTGCTCAAGCTCTACGATCAGGGTATCCTGGGGCCATACGTGAAGCTTCTAAAATCCTACCTCACTGGCCAGACCTTCAGCATCAAGGTTTACAAGGCTTACTCCTCCACCAGGAACATCTAGGCAGGAGTTCCCCAGGGCTTCGTGCTTTGGCCAGTGCTATACTCCCTGTACACTGCTGATGTACCGACCAGCAATGGTATTCTAACTACAACCTACGCTAACGACATTGCGTATTTGGCCACCAGTCACAGTAGAGCACTAGCCACCTGTTGACTATAGGAAGTTCTGCAGATAACCGATGCCTGGGATAGGAGGTGGCATATAGATATAAATCCCACCAAGATCCAAGCCATTATATTAACCAAGCGATTTGGGGCCCGTCAACCAATTCATCCAGACCCATTACTTCGCCTGTATGGTAGAGAGATCACTGCATCACAGCACGCTAGCTGGGGATGACTCTAGATAAGAGACTGAACTCGTGTAGCCACATCAACAAAGTTCGGCTCCACTGCCTCTACTCAATACTAAGTAAGGACTGCAAACTAGCCCCTTCCACAGGAGTCAAGATATACACCTCGCACGTACGCCCTATTATGGAATATGCATGTCCTGTGTGGGCATACGCTAGTGACAAGAGAACCTGAAAGCTTCAGATCATTCAAAATAAAGAGAGCCCTCCATCTCCCGTGCCGATTCCCCGCGGATGCACTTCATGAGGACGCCGTTATACCTAAATTGAAGGACAGATTCCGTCAGCTGGCGGAAATATTTAAAAAAAACTCAATTGGTCTATATGACAATAGACATAGAAGACTGCTAAGTCTCCTAGCAAACTGATATCCAACAACAAGAAACACCGACAGTAAAGGATTGTAACATCTTCATTACCTTGGAGGCAATGTCTTCGGACAAATACTCCACCCTCCACCTGCTTGTAACCTAAGGCAGTGACGGTGCCATGTGTGGGAGAGCAGAATAAAGAATTAGTATATATATGATATTTACAAACTTTAGTTAGTTTGGAATTATTTACAGGTAGCTACATAAGTAGTAACTTAATTTTTCCCCATTATTTCATACTATTAACAAACAGTTAATTATCAAATTATCTTAGTTGATGGTTAAGGTAGGGCATTGGAATTTTAAGGTAGGGCCCACAATGCCCCCCCTTAGCTACGGCCCTGACTCCCAATAGTTGTTTCGGCTCTCTCATTTTATCAAATGAAACAGGTAACCATGTTAGCAGTTAATAGTATTCTTCTTTGATTTGATGGTTTATTTATAACTTTGTTATTTACAATGACAAATTAAAAAGCAGCTTGACCTAGCGTGCGTATAATATAAGTTATATGCATAAACAACTCCGCTCGCTGCACTGTCAGCCCGTGACCTGAATCCTCGGCGTGTAGCTGAGGTGACGCTGGGTTTGTCTGGTGAGTGGAGTTATCAGCAGTCCACGCCGCGCAGTCCAGCTCTAGAAAGCATGGTCGGCGCTCTTGCTGACGAGTTCCAGGAACTCTGCCCAACATAATCGTCAAGCGGTAACTGCTCCGATTAGCCAGTAAAGTTGTTTATTATTATTATTATTATTTTAAGTTAAAACTTATATAGGCACGCTACGAGATGTTTGGACTGTGGTACGTCACCATGATGCCGCCTGTTGTGCGCGTCACCATAACGCCACTTGTTGCGCGTATGATATGCGCGTTCGGCGCTTTTATCATAAAATTTAAACAAACACATTGTTTTTGTCCGATTTTGATGGAACTTTGAATACATATACTTTAAAACAAATAGAAAAACTGTTTACATTTGATTTACAGAAACTTAAACCCTCTCCTCCCTTCCCCCTTACCTTTTAATTTCAGTAACCATTGTTCATATAAACCCACAGTTTTTATCCGATTTGGATAGTAGTTAGCACACGCATACTTCAGGACAAGGCGGTCTGGTAGCTCAGCGGTTAAGGCGCTTATTACCGAAAGTTCTCTCTCCGCTCGCGAGTTTAAATCCCGAGGTGAGTAGGAATTTTTAGGAGTTGCGCTTGGCTGTATCAGCTACTTCGGGATGTACCATGGTTCTGATTCCACGCTAATCTATAGGCCCTTGAAGATAGGAATTAGCCTTCCTGCCTCTGACACAATACCTTGGTACATCTCCTTCTGGTAGATTCGACGAACCGTCGTTTTGGACTAAGTTAGATCTGAAGTGAAAACTTCTCTACGAATGTTGGGCGATTTTTGAATTGATAAAATCATACGAGTTAGCGTCATGTAAACAGCATAGCCGTTGCAGACTCCTAAACCACTACAGATATGCTGTTAACTTTAGCATGTCGGTGACACGAACTCATAAGATTTTACCCATAAAAAAATCGCTCAGCGCGCCCTACAGAAGTTTTCACTGTGGAAACTAAAAATCTAATTTAGTTCACAATCCAACGGTTCGTCGAATCTTCCCGAAGGAGATGTAACAATCTATTGTGTCAGAGGCTAGAAGCCCAATTCCTTTCTTCAGGGGCCTACGATGGAACATTCCGGCGTAGCTCATACTCAGAAACAACTCCTAAAAACTATGCGTTTGTATGAACAACGGTGAAAGAATTTAAGGTAATGGGGTAAAGGAGGAGAGATTTCTGTAAATCAAACGTCAAAAGTGTTTTCTATTTGTTTCAAGGTATATGTATGCAAAATTCCACAAAATCGGATAAAAAATGTTTGTATTAAGATTTTGCAAAAAGCGTCCTGCGCGCATGGTACAGGCTTAACAGGTGGGCGTGATCTGACGCGCGGAACAGGTGGCTTCTTGCGAACTCATAGATTTACCCCCGCCCGAACATCGCATAAGTTTTCACTAAAAAAAGTCTGTTAATTGGGGAAAACGTGGACGAACATCAAAACATATTGCTATGACAATATCACGACTCCATGATAATATTATGTTTGTTCACTGCTTATAATTTGTAGCAGTTACTCTACTGTTTTTAAAAATCGTTCTTTTAGTTATTTTTGGAATTTGTTTTAAATAAAATCTAAAGAAGTTTCCCTATTGTCGTGTGGCCCTAGCAACCACTAATTTATTATACGATTTTTTTTCACCAATAACAATATAGTGTGGTTTGTGTGCAACACAGAACACTATGTTCTATTTTTTGTGTTAACGGAAACTTTTGGCACTGTAGTTACGGCCACTGCCGCCAGGCATCGCTGTGGTAGCTGGTCACTGGTGGGCGTTGTGCTTTTGTCGAGGTTGTGGTCGCGGTTAGGTTAGTTCGGAGCTGTCTGTGAGGAAACATCGTCACTGACACCGAATATTTTCGGCACAAGCGAAGACGACTTGAAGCCGTCGCAGAAGGTGAGTGTCTGTGCGATATTTTGTTAGATGTTTCGCGTTTTTGGCTACAAAGTAAACGCTCACATTGTTTCGTTGTCAGTTGGTGTGATTGTGTATTCCGCTGGTTTATTTCGTATTCCGCCATTGTTTATACCGCAAGTCGTTTTATAGCTAATTGTTTTTTTTATGGTTTTACATTATTTTAGTCGATGTTGTTGCTGTGTCTGATACTGCCGCGTGTCTGTTACTGCCGCGTGTCTGTTACTGTTTGGCAAACTACCTTGTGAATGAATCTCGCAATGTGTAAAAACCGAGCGTGGTGGGTGAGCGGTTAACGCTCTGGCCTCGCATTCGGGGTGACGCCGGTTTAAATCCCCGTCCCGGCATCCAGATTTGGGTTTTGCATGGTTTCCCCAGATCATTCCAGGAGAATGCCAGGATGCTTCCTTCAAATGGCCATGGCCAAATTCCTCCCTGTTCCTTGTCCCCAGTCCAATCCCACCTCTAATGACCTCGACGTCGACGATGCGTAAAGCCATAAGTAAAAAAAAAGTAAAAGTTTGGTGTCGTGGTTTCTTTGTGCTTCAAAGTTTTATTTATTAGGTGCAATGGATATGGTTTTAAGGATACAACAGTTGGACTTTTGTTTGGTAATCTGAAGGCGATTCCTATGTAACTACATTCACTGCATGGACTAATACAGTAGTTTTATTTTCAAGCAGTAATCCGGTTGTACACACCCTGAACCAGAATGTCATGTAGTGTTAATGAATATGTAATCCACACTTTACGATCCTAGGAGTTCAGGGTGAATGGTACTGCTTGTAAATAAGTCTGGCCCTTGACATTTGCAGTATTAATCCGCGCGGAGCAATGTATTTACAGATAAATAGCAATTTCCAAATATATATATATATATATATATATATATATATATATATATATATATATATATATATATATTGTGTGTTCTCGTTTCTTTCTTTGCCAGCTTCCCAGTGCGCCATTCTGCGTGATTTCGCGCGTTATCAGCGCCGTGCAGCAGACATTCTAACATTCAAACAGTAAATTTCACGAACGTCGTGGTAGGTATTAGACGACGAGTATTCCTAACTATTTGATCTGTCTGTATATAGTAACGTCACAACATGCTGGCTCTGACGTCATGAGCCTCATGTTCTATGCTGTAGCTTGGAGTAACAGTTGCTATTCTCGTCCATCGTGTATCACTATTATTAGTATTTTAATTATAATGAATCACACCTAATTTCGCATTTCACATATATTCAAAAATTATTTCACCTCCCAGTTACTTTTGCCCTTAGTGAATAATCCACCAGAATTTCCCCGTGGTACAGCGTAAAACACAAAGTTACCTCATAGCAGGGCGGGTCCAGGATTTTGGTTTGGTTGGGGGCTTGGCTTGAGTGAATTTTGGTTCAGAGGGCTTGTCTTCAGAGGATTTTGGTTTTGGGGGGGGGGGGCTCCAAAATTACAATGTCGGGGGTGGACCTAGATACTTTGGGGGGAGGGATTTAGCCTCCTAGCCCCCCCCCCCTTGGATCCGCCCATGCGTCACAGTTGTCACACTACCTCAAAGCAATTGATGGGCTATTGATCCCAAATCCTGTATTGGACAGACCACTGTAACATTTTTAATATATTTTAATTAAAATTGCAGTGGAGCGAACGTTTAGGTAGCAATTTCCCTACACATCTATCTTCTCCCTTTCCTGCACCCACCTACAGTTTCCCTCTACAAATTTCAACTTTAAATTCTTTCAACGTTTTTGATAAATTATTCATCATTACTGTTGGTAACTTCTTTCCCCTTTCCTGCACCCACCTGTCTAAAGTTCAACTTCAAATTCAATATGAGATATAAGTCTTTCTCGGCGTATCTTCGATATAAACTCTTCTCGGGTTTGCCGCCGAATCACATTTTCTAATGTCGAGCTTTCGGCGACTTCCACTGCCGCCATCATCAGGACTGTTGTATCTGAAGGAACAACAGAAACTGGACTGAATAGCGGAACCGAACGAGACAGGAACGTTGTCGTCTTCCGATTGGCTGACTCCAATGACGTTACCATTCTGTGACTGCGATTGGTCGGTTGCGGAACTAAGCGTAGATATACTCAGCGTTGTACTGATAGTTGGCTCCACAGCGAAACCAAAGCCGAAGTTGTTAAAAATAGAAAGACGATTGATTACCTACGTCAATGTTCGCATAACGTCACTGTTCATATTGAATCACCGTTTACATTATTCACCACTATTAATCATGATGTCAAATCTCGATAATCCTTAGGGAGCCGCACCATGTTAAAAACTCGACACAGTTTGTCGATACGCTCCGAAAGATGCGGTTGTCAGAGTCTGATATTATGGTCAGCTTTGATGTTGTCTCGCTCTTCACCAAGGTTCCTTTGAGAGACACACTGCAGCTGTTACAAGGTCTTTTTGAACCTACCTTGGTGGATCTGTTCGAACTAGTTCTAACTTCTACTTATTTTACCTATGGTGGGAGTTTTTATGAACAGACTGATGGTGTGGCAATGGGGTCTCCATTATCTCCTGTAGTAGCCGATCTGTTTATGGAACATTTTGAAGATCGAGCAATTGAAACTTCCGTCCTTAAACCAACATACTTCTATCGTTATGTGGACGATACATTTGTTGTTTGGCCCCATGGGATCCAGGGCCTTTATGAATTCATGGACCATCTCAATAGCATTCATGAAAACATCAGATTCACTATGGAGATAGAGAAAGATGGTAGATTGCCCTTTCTAGATATTTTAATCCAGCGGAGACCTGATGGTACCCTGTCACATAGTGTGTACAGGAAAATAACGCACACGGACCGTTATTTACATGCCGATAGTTTCCACCATCCGGCGCAGAAGAACACGGTGTTATACACGCTTGTACATAGAGCAAAGGCAATTTCAGACGCTGACAATCTGCAAGACGAACTTGAACATCTCCGCCATACCTTCATGCGGAATGGATACCCGATCCAATTGATAGAACGGGCATTTCGAAAGAAAAAGGCAGATATACGTACTATTGAGGAAGAAGAACAGCCTAAAGAACTTGCCTTCATCCCGTACGCAGGTAGCATCTCTGGGAAAATCGGCAGGATATTAAAACGACATGGAATCAAGTGCATTTTCCGCCCTCCTGCCAAAATACGGGATTTACTACGTCCAGTGAAAGACGATTTGGGTTTAAAAACACCGGGAGTGTACAGCATACCGTGCCAATGTGGTAAGAATTATATTGGTCAAACCATCCGCACTATTCAGACCCGTATGACTGAACACCAACGCAACATCCGGTTGTTCCAACTAGAAAAGTCTGCTGTGGCACAACACGTTATCGAAAACGGTCACATTATGGATTTCGATAAGGTGAGAGTTTTAGCCAAGTGTTCCTTCTTCTGGGAATCTGTAATCAAAGAAGCTATCGAGATACGTCTTGATAATAATAATATGAACAGGGACTTGGGTGTATGGCTCAGTGACGCATGGAAGCCAGTTTTTGCCATTCTTAAACAACCAAGTGTCTCACTGACGGACGATAGGAGAGTGGAGAGTGGAGCACGGCGTATCGGTCCGACTACATCTGCAGCTGATCCTGTGGCCGACCAATCACAGACAAATATTACAGAACCGGGGTTATAGTCAGCCAATCGGAAGACTATATGGCTCCCTATGCATTTCTCGAGTTAAACATCAAAATTAATGATAGTAAATGTTGTTAAGAATATATAATGTGGGGTCTTTCATTAAAGAAGTCTTTGGATTTTTTCTGTGTGAGAATAATGTGAACGATGACGCTATGAGAACAGTTATTGTGTCAGCCAATCAGAATACCGCTTGGCTCCCAAGGATTATCGAATTTGACATCATGATTAATAGTGGTGAATAATGTAAACGGTGATTCAATATGAACAGTGACGTTATGCGAACATTGACGTAGGTAATCAATCGTCTTTCTATTTTTAACAACTTCGGCTTTGGTTTCGCTGTGGAGCCAACTATCAGTACAACGCTGAGTATATCTACGCTTAGTTCCGCAACCGACCAATCGCAGTCACAGAATGGTAACGTCATTGGAGTCAGCCAATCGGAAGACGACAACGTTCCTGTCTCGTTCGGTTCCGCTATTCAGTCCAGTTTCTGTTGTTCCTTCAGATACAACAGTCCTGATGATGGCGGCAGTGGAAGTCGCCGAAAGCTCGACATTAGAAAATGTGATTCGGCGGCAAACCCGAGAAGAGTTTATATTCAAATTCAAATTCGTTCAACGTTTGTGGTAAATTATTCATCATTTTTCTTGGTAACTTATTCCAATCCCTGACACCCTCATCCAAAAAATAGAATCTTCCCACACCCTTGTGTACTACTGTAGACTACTATGACAACGGCAATTTAAAATTACTGAGTTCAGATCGTATTGAAATTGAAATTACTGACTTGCCACTGGAATTATGACGTCAGTGATGTAGCGTGCATTAATTCAACGTACATTAAACTTAAATACTAAAATCCTGGTACGTCATGCTGTGCAAGATAATCTGTTGTTTCTCTGGTCCAGTCTTTACTGATCGCTGTTCTGGTGGAACTAATATCATCCGCGTAAAATAGTGAAGAGGGAAATTAAAAATTGATTTTCCAATTCTCGTTCTTTATGTTACGCCACTGATAAGGTTGTCGCTCTAACGAGGGGCGAATTTCGATCTCTCCTTAACGCCCGCAATTGCTGCCATTGGAAAATCAACAGTTTCCTCACGCGCGAGAATACGCTCACTGTATCGCGTTGTGTAGTAAAACTCAAAACTTCGGTAACTGTAGTTTATAAGTACTTGGTTGCAGTCTGTGGATGTAACTTGTGTTTATACTGAGTCTACTTCTTCTTCTCGTTCTTTAAGAATATTTCTTAACATCAGAAGTTGTTTACCGCTAACGAGCTCTCCATGTTATCGCAAGGCAAGTATGCAATTTACAAAAGGATGACTCGATGCATTTGTTTATGTTCAAAATAAAAAATAAGTTTATATGTAAAATTGCCTTCAGGAGAGGAAGCTGAACACCTTGTCTAAATGGATCATGCTGTTTGTAACATTTGTGGCAGAGATTTTCTACTGTCAGTGATTGATACTATGTTGTTGTTTTCTCCACTTCCACTTTTTTCTATTTTTAATTTTTTACAGTTCTTGAGATACCAATGAAAAAATCAATAAAATCGTACTTAATTTTTTGACTTCCTACTATCATTACAACGTGTCTACGACATTATAAAATATATTGATATTCATGAATTATGTATGCATCATTCAAAGTCCTTAAAATTGTGGAGCTTCCTTTGAACTTGATTTTCTGACAAGAAACTTTCTCTCCCATTTCTTTCAAAACATTTTGTTTTTTAACTCCGTCTCACTAAACGACACATTCCACTGCGAGTCTGTCCAATTAATTCCTTTATTTATTCTGATGACCAATTTTTTTTAATTATGGCCTTACTCCTCGTTGATGTCGATGTGATTAGAGGCGGGATGGGCTGGGGGCAAGTTACGGGAACGAATTCGGGCATGGCGTTTTGAAGGAAGCATCCCGGCATTCGCCTGATCTGATTTGGGGAAACCGTGGAAAACCCAAGTCTGGATGTCCGGACGGGGATTCGAACCTAACAGTTTTTATTCATCCTGTTAGTAACTCTCAGCTCGTGCTCTCAGACTGGAACCCTGTTATTCTGCGAGCTGCTCTCAGGCAGCGCAAGAGTGACGAGTGGACCAGCGAGCAGGTCGAGTGTCGCCAGCTCTCAGGCAGTAGCTCGCCACTCGCCGTGAATTATCACAACGAGCTTTATTATACAAAACATATAAACAAATTATGCCAAGTCACCCGTTGTACCAAATCGCAGGTGCTGCCGTGTGTGTATTAATTTCTAAGTCGTATTTAATACAGTTATAACGGAGCGTCCGTGGCTCCACTTTGGCCTCCTATGCACCCCCGCCGTCCCTCACATTGCCCGTAGCTTTTTTCACTATTGATTACAGAAGACCATCTTGTACGGTTTTCTCTTGTCAGACTACCGTAAATTACGTACGGAGATAATTAAATGACGTTAATAAATATTAGCATGCTGTTGTGTGTTCTGTACTATATTTTAACTGTGAGAAATAATATGAATGGAAAGCTACGTGGCGTGGCTCTGAAACGCATCTTCCCCACGTAGCCCAGCTTTTTTCAGGCATTTCGGACCCTCTCCCCCCCTCTGGGGAGACTTCGTGAGATTTGGTCGGACTGCGCCGCCCTCTAAAATGACGCGAGATTTTGACGGAGAACACCTCCCCCCCCCCCCTATACCAATCGATCTCGCAACTTTTTGAGATCTTTTTTTGCTCTGCCATTCTTCAAGAATTTCAAAATCTCACGTGAGATATCCGTTAACAGCCCCTCCCCCTTGGTGAGATTTCGCCGGAGCCCCTCCCCCCCTTATTTCACCTCAAGTCATTAATGGACGCCTCCTTTCCAGCCAACGCCTCCCCTTCCTAGACCGAAACCACGTAGTTTATGGACGCCCCCTCACTACAGTGTGGCAGTGGTCAGGTGGCTCAGTGGTGAAGGTGTCAGACTGGGGATCGAAAGATCGTCGGTTCGAATCTTTAACTTGGCAGTGATGTTCATAGACCCACAACCCGACCTTCACCTCTGGCAAAGTTTGTGGTGCAGTGCGAAGAATGTCAGAACGCTTCCGTGGTTCGGATTCTTCGATAAACTGTAGGTCCTCTGTACCTGGTACCATTACCTGGTTAGGTTAAGGCAGCTACGGCAGGGGTGGATTGCGCAACCAATTGAAACGCTGCCACCATGTCAGTAGGACCACACGGTGCTATTATTATTACTAGAGTGTTTAAAATTAGTTTGCTTTACAAATCTGAGCCATCAGTTCTGAGTTATGCAGGAATCGGTCGTGTTTTGAAATCAGATTATTTAAATTTTTGTTACACAAAAGTTTTTTTATACTGCAATAATTATTCGTACGAGAACTGGAGGGTTTTCAACAAAACGTTTTAATAAAGTATCATATTTGTTTGTTAATATACCTTATCCTGAAAATACATGGAAATACTTTTTCTTGTAAAATATACAATTCACGGAACAGAATGCTCTTATACGAAATTATTTTCCAAAGGACATATTACTTCTTCTAATAAAACGAAACACACATTCTTAAATTGATTTTTTTTCCTGAAGAGAACGGAAGAAAAATATATATACTTATACTTGGAAAGGCACCTGATAATTTTTCAAATACCAGTATAAAAATAATTGCTCTCCCGTCTACTTCTGTTCCAGCAGTTTCAATTTTCACCGAAGGAGTGATAAATGGAAAATGGAGATTAGAGAGAAACAAAGCGTCATTATATTTAATCAAAATGTGTTAATCACTTTTAAAATTTGATATTTGGGATGTGGTACGAGTTATAACGCTTCGAAACAAACAAACAAACAAAAAATAGTAGCCAATGATTTTAGGCAATAACTACCCATTATTTTTTAAAATTCTTTAATATACTTCTTAATTATTCCTTGAAAAGTAAAGATACTTTATTTGGGTTCAAATAATTTGGCAACTCGGGAAGTAATGCCTTGTTATCGTTCGCGGAAAAGTAAACAAAGGAGGGCTTTGATGTTGTAGTTTCCGCCGCTGCCTGCAGAAAGCTGTTTGTCCTCTGTCGCCTTCGTAGTCCTGAGAGTTAGTCCACATCCTCGGAAGGACGGCTGTCAGAAAACTCGCAGTGGAAGAGACGTCGTTAGAAGAGGTAAGTGTCTCGCAATGCTGCAGGTTGACATGTTTAATATATCTTGGTAAGCTTGCGTAGTTAAGTGTTATGTACGACTCTTTGGGAGCGTCCATATACTACGTGGATCTGTGTAAATGGGGTGAAGGGGTTGGGTAGAAAGCTACCCAGGGCTAGGTGGAGGTGGGGTCTGAGTGAGGCCACGTAACGTTTCGTTGATATTATTTGTCACGGTTAATATAAGGTATAGAGCACACAACAGCACATGAATATTTATTTCCGTCATTTAATTATCTCCGTGTGTAATTTACGATAGTCTGACGAGAGAAAAAAGTGTAAAACGTCTTCAGGAATCAATAGGGAAAGAAGCTACATGCCACGCGGAGGAGGGGGGGGGGGGGTAGAGGCAAAAGATACGCCAGGCTACGTGGGAGCAAGGGGGTTCACAGGAGGCCTAAATGGAACTACATGGTTGATGGACGCACCCTTGTGACTGCTAGACGAAGCAGCGGCAGGCAAGCGCCATGTGTTGTGCTCTTTTCGTTCCATTTTACACTTACATTCATTGTTTATTAACATTCTCAGTCATTATTTCAATAGAAATTATTGTTGCATAAGTTAGTAGTTCATCATTTCGGATCGTAATTTATTCCATATTTCGCTATCATTGCGATATTTTGCTTGAATTATAAAACGAGTTCTTTAATGCATCAAAGTTTTGTTTTCCTCCCTGCTTTGGCGTTTGTGAGTATTGAGAGTTGGGTTTATTGCTTTCTGCTTTGTTCGTTCACGCATAGCGTTCAAGTATAGACCTCTCTCTTAAACCAATTATGTAACGATTAACACATCTACTGCCAGAAGGAACTAAAGCCGACAAGTAATTTCGGCGTGTTCGGCATTCAACAAAGAAATAATTACCTATCTGTTGACATATTTATTTTAAATTTCTCAGCATACCGAATTTACTTCAAAATAAAGCATCTTTTATTTTACCCCTCGCCCGCGTTTACGCGATGTAAGTTGACTGGAGCGACTGTTGGCAAGAGCGTCGGTGGTGGGGAAAAGAGAGTGAACTAGCGTGAAGAAAGTCCATTGTCAAGCCAGTTCTCTAGTCATACGTTGTGCTCTTCATGAAAGTTTGTCCATATTACAAGAAGGAATTAACATCGTATCTAATTTGTTGACTAATGTTGAGTGATATTAAGAACAACAAAATAAAACGTAGATAATGATTAAAGGAGTGGATACAAGAAAGAAACGCTTTAAATGCCTCAGCGACCTTTTTTTGAATGAAGTTGCAAATGAAAATGTGGAGAGTTATATCATTTAAGGGTGGATACACACTAGACGAACGCATACGTTCACTCAGTGTGTACGTCGAAACGAAGGCGAACGAACGCTTCCGACTGCATTCGTTTGCCTGCGGTAGGGAGGCGGTACATCAAAACAAAATGCGGGCAGCACGCTTTCGGCTTAATTATAGTGTGTACATCAACAAGAATGCTTTTGTTGTTTTGAAGGAACTTTCAGCTGTTTATCACCGAGTCCTTAAAATTTATAGTTATATAGAAAACACCAGTGTTTATGGAAACCTATTCATAATACTTATAAAAATAAATAAGGAAACATTGTGCCAGGAACAAAATTACTAATATTATGAAAACGGGGCCAAAAGACACGAAAAGGAAATCTCAATTCGGATCCTTCAGATGTGAATGTACAAAAACAGGAAAATTAATTTAAAAGACTCTGGGTAGCTGATGTCATATGTAAACTAGCATAGTTTGCATTTAATTACATGTTATTTTTTTGGATAAATTTGCACTAAGGGATAGAAAAAATCTTGACGTTTTGAAATCTTCGGACCAATCTGCTGCAATAATGTATCAAAGTCGGTTCATTTCATTCTGCAGAAACTTTCAAAAAGTCCATACCGGTATCTAATTTCTGCTACCGATCGTGGTGGTGTAACGGATAGCGTTCTGGCCTCGCACCCGGGAGGACGGCGGTTCGAATCCCCGTCCGGGCATCCAGATTTGAGTATTCCACAGTTTCCCCAAATCACTCCAGGTGAATGCCGGGATGCTTCCTTCAAAATGCCATGGCCGAATTCCTTCCCATTCCTTGCCCCCCATCCTTTCCTGTCTCTAAAGACCACGTTGTTAGAGAGACGTTAAACCGTTAAAGAAAATTAATAATTTCTGCTGTAAGATTGTCTATTAAGTCTGACCCTCTATACATATTTGTACATTCGAATAAAGAATTCATTCACCATCATCGTTGTGATCTCCTGCGTCTTCTTATTTAATTGCAATAGAGCGCTCCAGTGGCAATTTCCCTACACACCCATTTTTCCCTATTCTCGATCTATCTACTTACCCTCTACAAATTTCAACTTTAAATTGTTTCTATGTTTTTGGTAAGTTATTCATGTTCTCCAGGTAACTTATTTCAATCCCTGATCCCGTTACCTACGAAAGAAAATCTTTCCACTCCCTTGTCCCTGAAATCGAGTTCCAGCTTGTGTTCTTTTTTTCCGTTCCATGTATTACTTTTAATTGTTACACCAATATCTTTTCACGCCTAATCACCTTGTACACTCCCAGCTCAGGGTGTAGTTAACAATAGGTACCTCACTGGTACATTTATTGACAACTCCTGTTTATTTATTTATTGATTTATGAAAACCATCTTGCTCTACCTACTCAGAAAGTTCGGATTGCAAATAGTTTTTTTTTTTTTTTTTTTTTTTTTTTTTTTTTTGAATTCTTGATATCTATCTTCAAGCAAGGAACTGCAGTATCTCATAACATAGGTCAACAGCAGAATAAACATTTTACAAACAAATATCTGGTTGGGTCAGTCTGTGGCCTAGAGTTTTGTAATATTGTTCTGGAAAAGATTCGGTAAGAAGCTGAAATTCGTACAGTTCTTCGCCAGGTAAACAGTTTTACAATATTTCTTGGCAGTGCATTAGCATACCCTTATCCTCTTCCTGGTTTCGTTAAAATAAGGCAAAAACTATTTTTTAAACTAAATTACGTAAGACTGATTGGATTTTTGAATTTTTACTCTGCTCACTAAAATGTGATTAAATTTGATATTTGCATGAAGATCTCTGGTTTCGGGAAAACTTAAAAGTCAAGTCTTTCAGAAATCGTTTGAAGAAGAAAAAGATCCATATAAAAAACTTACTACGATGAAGATGTGTTGGTTGAGAACTAGTTTTCAATAAAATAGTTTGTTCTTCAGATAGAAATTTCAAGGAGAACAACGCATGAAAAGTAATTTAAATTGTGGGGCAATAATATTGCCACACTATTGTGTATATGCATGTAATATTTTTATATTATTAGTGAATTTTATTTGCATTGCTATATAATCGTACAAAGTATAACATTGATGAAAATATTAAAATTTAACACACAAAAATACGTTGAAACTTCAATCAAATTCTGGTGATTTAAACGCCGCCATTTTTGCGCATGGGCACTGAATTGCACTGACGTCAGCTTTCTCTTGTACATTGATACCTAATACATACCTTATATATTGCAACTAATTTCGATATGGAAGGAGGTTGAAAACCGTTTTATAAATATTTTATTGTATTTATGTGCAAAAATGCGACAAGAAATGCACGTGATAAGGTTTATTTTCAGTCGTGTGTGATGCGAACAGTAAGAAAAAGGTGTGTAACGTTATCAGAAGAAGTAATGTATCTCCAACTGGTTGTTTATATTGATGTGAAGTAAGTAGTGTTTAATTTTGTTATATTACATTTGTTAAAATACAAATCAGTTCGTTACCTATTCGAACTCTAATCTTTACTTACTCTACAAAAGTGTTATAGGTATTTTTTGATATAATTATTTACTATACTAGGTTAATCTGTAGCAAGTACGAACGTTTTAAAAGATAAGACCTTTAGATAAATGCTTTCCTGCTAGTTTATTATGTTACTATGAGGGAGAGTCAAATAACAACCTTAATTCTTTTAAAATTTTATGTATTATGCACGCATGCAAGTCACCTGTATCATTTTTCAACATAGTATCCTCCATTCTCAATGCATGTCAGCCAACGCTTCTGAAGTGCCTGAATTCCCCCCCCCCCAAAAAAAAAAAAAAAAAAATATAATGCTTCGTTTAGGGGTCCAAACATCATTTTCTATACCTGAAATGGGAAGGTTTAGAAAATTTGTTTATGTATTTTCTTACTGTTTTAAAAAAAATAAAGTTCATAATTTTATACAACAAAACCGGCTACTTTTTTGATATATGGATTCTATCAACGTTAACAAAACCCACACTGATACTTTATGGCTGGAAATTCAAATTAATAATTATCCTGGTTTAAGTGCCAAATGCAAAGAATATCAAAGGGTCCATTCATTTCTTTTTCTGCCTTAGAATAGGACTGAAATATTTAAACTTCCTCGCAAGTTTTAATAGTCCAGTGATGGAATTCAGCTATCACTTAAAATAAGGAAAATGAAAACTGGATTAATTTTCAACAAAATCACGGAATAAATAGGAAATCTTTTCATATCATCAAATAAAAATAGTCTTGACGGTTTCTAGAAAAATTTATTCTACCAAGAAAGCTGATTTCCACAGTGCTCGTACTACCCAAGGTAAATTAAATGGAAGTGACTTTTTTGAGTATGTTTCCTTCCGTGCATGATTTTTTCAGTAGAATTTTATTGGAAAAAGTTTCTTATAAGCAAACTATTCTCTCCACTCGGCTTCACTCCAGTGCGTGGAGAAGGTACCTTGCATTGCCTCCACTATCTTCCTTCCTCCATGGTTAGTAGTAGTACAGCAGTATTGTCTTTGAAACCAGTATTTAGTTAATTGCTGGGGTTTTGTTTACTTTTGCAACCAATGTCTTTGGAGTCTGATGTCTTAAAGGAAATAAACACAGTTAAATATGAAAGTGCGTCTTGGAATAATTATTTCATTTCTTTTAAAAATCCTAGATATCTATCAGGATGATAAGTGGGTTTGTACCACTAAGTTCTTTGTGATTTTCAATCAGTTTTGAAATTACTGAATCATCATATACCCTCTCAACCCGAAAAGTTTCATTTCCCTATCCCCTTCTGGATGCACCAAATTTTTGTCAGACATTCCAACCATTCTTTGCCAGATTATTCAAATAAGAGCGCTTTGAATAAGCCATGGGAAGTTGCAGCTAAAGAAGTTGATATAAATGGTATGTACATTTTCAGTAGTTAATTTTTATAACAGAATGTGTAAAATGTACAAACATTATAATATAAGTAGAAACATTAGATTTAGATAATCTTCAATACCATCTGTATTGTTCCAAATTCGGAGTACTACAAATAAATTTCTTTTTCTCTTTTATTCAGGAAAAAAAAGCAAAATATTGATATACTCAAATCATTTATTAATTTTTATAATCCTACTGTGTCTTTTATCAGAAACAAAGATCTATGAGTTAGTATATTATTTTTTTATTCAACATAATTCAGACAGTATTTCCGTTACCAAGGTAGTGCCACATTTGGTCTTAGGAAATACTGGACAAAGTAGTTTCACAGCTGATGGTTTCTGACCTGTCTTAAAAGTAAAATATGCCATTTGATCGTTAGTATTGTTGTCAAGGTTTCAGGGCACATCGATAGCGAGGTCTTTAGTGCCTTCATCGTTGTGATAATTACTTATTGCATAAGCTTTTCCTGCAGCACACATACAACTGTCGCCATGTTGATTACTAATTACACTATTTTTCATATTATAACTGTTGATAAAATTTGGAACTTTTCAGTCTCATAATAGGTGAGCAGTACTTTATCAGAAGGGAGTGGAATATCAGTAGGGCCATCATCATGATCACACCTGACTGCCCTTGTTGCACATCCTAAAAACTGAATTCCTTCCATATATCCAATAATATTGGACTCGTTCATTTGATTAACATCAAAACATTCCCAAAACAAATAAGTATGTTATTATTAAATTTTATTCGTACATTTGACAAAATAGATCCATAGATTTTGTTTCTTAAAGGGATCATCTACATAATAGTTTCTTTCATATTTCATGTTTTCCTCTCTTTACCAAAAATAACAGGCATTCCCAATAAATTTTTTCTACGTATCAAACATTGTAATCTTTAAATCGAAACATTTTTGCAGAGTCTAATAATTACAAATCATCTTGCCTCAAAATTAATTAGTTGCCTTCCTTCAACTAAGATATATCTCCTCTGTTTCGTCAGCTTTTTTCTTATTTTTGGAAGAAGGATCTCACATAGCTCCACAGACAGTTCCCTGGGAAGCCTATATAAGCCTTTCAACTTTTTTTAAAAATTCTTGCAATAGCAAAAGAACGTTAGTGTGTTTAGCTTTTGTGAATGAAAGGATGAACTCAAAATTAAATTTTGTGATGTAGTCAATCTATGTGCTGCTAGAATTAATTTATACAATTAGCAATGGTCAATCACATTTGCAATAATATTATAACAAAGTTATAACTCCAACTAAGGGTAGTAATATTTCAATAAAAATAGAATCTGTTATTGAAACTCTAAGTTTACATACACCAGAAAAGGGAATACTTCATTAAAATGGGATGCTTCACAAGAGGACAAAAATGCTGAAAATTTAAGATTCTGTACTTTTTCATCAATGGTTAACTCTCACAAAAAGCCTATATTTATATAATATGACAATGAAGTATTTAATAATTCTAACAGCGTTAAGAAAATATTATGTTGATAACCACAGTACAGATTAAATATTTGTAGTGGTCTTTATCATGACATATTGTTGTAATATATAAGCTAAAGACTGGCAGTATGTTTTTACAACAAATAGTAAACTTAAAAAGAGTTAATAATTGGTGGCAAATACCCGCCAAATAAATAACACTTTTTCAACAAATGCACAATTATTTGATGGGTTTTAGTTATATTAGATTTGTATTTTCTCTGTTTATCAATGAAATATATCATATCTCAGCATGAGAGATCAAAAGCAAAATATTCATTAAGGAAGGGTTATTAATGTGTTGTACTGGCTATCTAATTATATAAAAAATGTTGTCACTTATAGGTTACAGAAACATTTATTTGGAATCTATCAAAACCTTTTAATTAAGAACAATACTTTAACAATCAATTAGAATAAAATATCGAAACAATTGACACTTGTCATACAGGGTTACAGCATTGAAAAAACAAAATAGTAAATCTATATTTGAAATAAAAATAAATTAAAATTTAAAAGCATTAAAGCATACACAAGACATGACATGATTCAATGACTTAAATAGTTACAGTTATATAGATTTTTCAATTTTTGATCTATAATAAAAATAGATCAAAAAAACTAAATCTGATACCAATCATCAAGTGATTAGACATCAACAACACTGATTCTATCAACATCTAGATCTACCAAGTATCATCTTACTACTGGATCCAATTCAGAACTAGTCAGAAGAGGAATGTTCATGACAGAATGACTTTTTTTAAAAAAGAAGTTGCTTGTTTACCTATGAAAACTTAAAACACTATGTATGCAGCTCATAAAAAATTTATACAAATGGTATTAAAAATCGCAATAATAATTCTATAAAATAACTGCAACAGTAATAGATTTTTCAGGTAATATAACTGGTGCAACTTTTCTACTCAGATATTTCTCTCATCCCGAAAAATTTAAAAGCAAAAAAAGTTTGAGTAATAGTACAAAGATTTACATGGGTAATAACATAACTATTGACTAGAGATGTACCTAGAAATTAAGAGAAAACAAATTAAAAATGGGCAAGTCAACAAAGATTATCTTAATGACGACACAAATTTAGATAAAGGATAAAAGAAAAAAAATGACCATAGACATTTAAAAACAAAATGAAATATAGATCCAATTCCTTTATACATGCTTGATCCCAAAATTTTCCCCCTATAAACCTGAAAGGGAACACTCGAAAACATAACAAATTATTAAGTTCCTCTAAGTTTAGACTGTAGTCTTTACAGGAAAACATATGCATATCTGAGGGAATTATTTGATTGCTTCTAAAAACAACAAGTAGATTATCTATGTATAACATACATATTTTTTTATCACTTTCCACATTTCCAAAATGTGAAAAGGATTTTGGATTCATTTAAATATATTTTGATTAATTTTTAGATACCAAAACCACAAAGGATTTTAAAAAATATTTATAGGAAAATAGAAAGTTGTCGGAATTAATGTAATAATGCTACTATAGAGCAACAGAACAAGTACAGATTTTCTACAAAATTCACATAAAAACGACAACTTTTAACCATATAAATATTTCCCACATACAACACAATAAATCATGCTATTACCTTAAGGAATATGCAGATGAATTTTAAGATTCCAATGGGAGACAAAAATTGACCACAAAAATAAAATGAGAGTGTAAGTCAAAGAATCCGCTAATGACTTCTAATACCACCAGAAAGCATAAATTCTTTACCAATAACCTCACAAGAACACAAACGCTTTCCCAAAACATTACAAAAGAATGGTTTTCACTTTTAAGAAACCACTTTTAAAATTCAAAATATTCTACTATGTAAATTAAATTCTACAAGCATTATAGGAAATCAATGTTTACCAAAACAAATGCGTTCATTTTTAAGGCATCCAAGATCAGTAAATGATTTTCAATAAAAATCATAAGAAAATGAATATTCTCTTTGACAACTCTGTTGATTATTATTAAGGCTTCCAGACAACAAATATAACAAGAAAATAGGCGTTTATCTCACTAAAACTGCTGATTAAGTTCAAGGCTTGTAAATTCTGTAAAAGATTTTCAATATAAATAAAAATGGAATTCTCAAGAACTAAACTACTGATGACGTTCGAGGTATCCAGACAGTTTAAATGATACTCTAGAAGCATTACAAGAAAACTGGAGTTCCTAGAATCAATCGATGTTCAAGGTCTCCAGGCAGTATAAATGATTTTCTACAAATATTTCAAGAAAACGAGCTTTCAGCAGAATTATTTCAGTGATGATACTTAATGACTCCAGAGTGTTTAAATGAGTTTGCATAAATACCACAAAAAACGGACGTTATGCACAATGAATAAGCTGATGACTTTTAAGGTGGGCAGACCGTGTAAATGATTTTTTGCAAACATCACAAGAAAACGGGCGTTCTCCCGAATGGATTCGCTGGTGAATCTTAAGGTATCCAGGTTGTATAAATGATTTTCCACAAAAATCACAAGCAAATGATCGTTTACCAGAATGAATCCGCTGATGACGTTTAAGGTCTCTATCCCGGTTAAACGACTTTCCACAAAAATCGCAATAAAACGGGCGTTTTCCAGAATGAATAAACTGGTGAGTCTTAAGGTTTCCAGACAATTTAAATGCTTTTCCACAAAAATCGCAAGAAAACGGGCGCTCATCAGAATGAATCCGCTGATGTTGTTTAAGGTTTGCAACTACTGTAAATAATTTTCCACATATATCACAAATAAACGGGCGTTCTCCAGAATGAATCCGCTGATGAACTTTCATATGTTCCAGCTGCTTAAATGTTTTTGTACAAACATTACAAGAAAACGGTCGTTCATCAGAATGAATCTGTTGATGACGTTCAAGGTCGCTAGCCCATATGAATGATTTTTTACAAAAGCTGCAAGTAAATGGACGTTCTCCAGTATGATTCAGCTTGTGAGTCTTAAGTTTTCCTGAATGTGTATATCTTTTTCCACAAAAATCGCAAGAAAATGGGCGTTCATGAGAATGAATCTTCTGATGACTCTTAAGGCTTCTAGAGTGTTTAAATGATTTTGCACAAACATCACACGAAAACGGACGATCTCCCGTATGATTCAGCTTGTGATATTTAAGTTTTCCAGATTGTGTACATGTTTTTCCACAAAAATCACAAGAATACAGGCGTTCATCAGAATGAATCCACTGATGATTCTTGAGGCTTCTGGAGTCTTTAAAAGCTTTTGCACAAACATCACAAGAAATTAGGCGTTCTCCAAAATCAGTCAACTGATGATTTACTGGCTCCTCCTCTATTCTGTTAGTTTGGAATTCACCAGTACAAAATTGCTGATCACAACTATAACTATTAATTTTGCAGTTACCCCTAGAAACAGGAAAATTTCCATGTTACTATGTGTTGACAACGTATTAGACTGGAGAAGTATATTAATTAACAATTTATAGATACGTTCTCAGTTTTAGAACTATTAGGCTTAATTCATTTACAACTAGTACACTAAATTCTTTTAACATGTAATTCATCGTTATATATAACGGTACCCTGTATAAATAACGAACTGCACAGCTGCTAAAAATAAACAGCTTAACATTTGTAATATAAAGAGCCCTGACTGTCCCAAAATGTGATTTGTAGTAAAAACCAACAGATTGTATTTTAGGAAATTTGTTGAGTAACACTTCAATATCTTATAAATAGACACTAATATTTTCAATTAGTGATTTACAAATTTACTTACTTAAGACGCTGGCAAAGTAAAATACTGCCTAGTTATGAAACATTAACACACAATTTAATATTAGCATAATAAAATTTTTGCTTAAAGAAAACCGAAATCAATTTGTTAAAAAACTCAATAGACCAATTACATTATCTATGGAGAAATATTTATGGTTATATATGCATGGCTATGCATCAAGCTGGACCAGCTGCCAGAAGATGGCCTGAATTCCTGGATATAGTTGACTGATTGAAATTTGTTTTGTACTTGGCACATGATAACAAAATTCTGACAATAATTAATGAAACAGTGAATACAATAATACAATTATGAAATTTGAGTTAATTTGTCCCTGATATTAACAAAATGGAAAATGATTAATTTTAAAAAAAATGGCTTAAGAACACGATAGATACAGATTATTAGTAAATAGTTTTTCACAAAAGTTACTTGATATTAAAATTCGATAGATATATTTACTTCATAAAAATAAAGAAATGATCCAAATTATCTATAAAATGAAATTTTGAGAGGTTTTACTTGTATATAGGTCATTTTTTCAGAAATTACAAGTGTTTCGCATATTTTATAGAATTTCCAAAGGCCATTTTGCAAAATTATGCAACATATCCACCTTAATTGGCTGAAATATATAGCCCTTGAGAGTAAATAGATCAACATAATAAGATATCTGTACTGGAATTAATCAGAAAAGATCATATGAGTATACTAATATACTAACAGGTGTTAAGCATGGGTATATACTGTCTTTGATACTTTTTTATCTAGTATTATGAAGTTAATACCTAGCAAGATAAACGGTTATGAGATAATGAGGTACACTATGATCATTATATATAATTCAAAAATTTTTGTTTCAACCAAAAATACCACAGAAAAAAAATTAACTTCGCATCATTTAAAAACTGATGGAAATAGTGTGAAAAGCGTAGTTTGCTAGTTGGAGAGTCTCACTGAATGGTTGGACAATCAATTTTGACTGCTTAGAAGAAAATGCTTTTATATTTGGCAAAATAAGTTCCTATAAGATAGTGTCAAAACGAATTTCAGATTCTACATAAAAATTAACAAGCAATGTATTTGAGGGTAAGGCAAAAGTTCTTGGACAGGCAGGGAAAGAAAATTTTAGTAGAAAACATTACCTGACTACACAGTCCCAATGTAGTTCAATGCACTATGTCCAACTCAGGCCCGCCCCTAGCTATCTTAACGCCCTTGTGAATACCGATTTTGCAGCCCCCAGTTTAACTCTTTTATTTTTCTTATGGCTTTAAGCCTTGTCGAGATAATTAGAGATGGGAAAGTACTGGGGGCAAGACGGGGAGGAATTCGGCAATAGATTTTTGAAGGAAACATCTTGACTATTCGTCCTGGAATGATTTGGAGAAACCATGAAAACCCAAATCTTGATGCCCAAATGGGGATTCGAATCCGCATCCTCCAGAATGTGAGGCCAGAACGTTACCGCTCATGTACCATGCATTCTTGGTCTGTTTACAGCTACCTGCGCTTAACTTTTGGGGGGCGGCAAAATCGTGTTTAAATTCAGCAAATTTATTTCGCGGCAACTTTTCTTATTAGCTCCACAACAATGAAGTGGTCATTTCTTATGCTATAGGTGGGCGACTTTGAATATTACGTGATCGATCGCTCTATTTGCCGCCCCCTGTATGTTTTGCCCGCGTGCTGGTGCACGCCTTGCAGTCCGCTTGCGGCGGGCCTGGTCCAACATTTTTTTAATGAATGGATTTCAGTTTGTTTGAAAAATATCCATCTACATCTGCTATCTCTTTATTTGATTAGAAATACTGTATTTTCCATGAATATATATGTACATCTTTTGCCTTGAAACTACATGGAAGTCAAAGCAGGAAAAATCTAGTGAATGGGATGAAGTTCCAATAATTTGTGCTATATATCCGGCAGTTTCTTTATTGTCTACATACCTCTCATAGGTAGGAGCAATACCCTAATTAAAGATTGCTTTTTTTCATTCTCTTTTCAAGATATTTTTTACTCAGTTGGTCAAAAGTATTGCGTACTTTACCAGATTTTCAAGACAATCTATTCAAAGTAGTCACTTTGCATGCCAAAAATGACAGATACAATTGTTTTCGCGTTTTTTATATTGGCTTCGAACCACCATGGAACATTTGAAGTTAAATATGAGCATCTAAACGTGGTGTAATCTTTGATGTTGTGAATTTTACTTGTTAATTAATTATTGCATAGGGCAATTAAAAGGATTACCTTCTCTGACTAAAAAGTAACTACTTCAGCTGTTTTACTATTAGATTTTATTGCATACAAAAATAAATGTAAAGTTCTTAGGCAAGAAGTAAACAATACCACAATTTCTATAGAGTCAGTGAATAATAAAACCGCCGATGGCCCTCGTCTCTACCACGGTAACAATTAGAAACACAAAATCCACAGGATTGTAGTTAAAATGGTATATGTGTTAATAAAAACTTTTATTGGATCAGTATTTGACACATTTGGCATCCAATTTTGAGGTAAGCTTTATGGGATTCAATTTTTGATGTAAAATATATGGTACTCATTTTCCTGATATGTACATTGCCTTAGCTAGTGTGTTTGAAACAGGCAATAATTGCCGATAGTCCATTAACATATTGATCCACATTCTCAACGTACAGATGTTGCAGACATAACCCACCTATGGCCTGTCCTGAGGAAGTGTACTTCTTCCTGAACTTTTCAAAATCGTCACTAATTATCGTCTGGATAACCACTGTGATTCTATTACTTATTCTTATAATCATGCTGCAGCTGCTCAGTGTATAACGTTTGGAGCAGCCTAAGATGGGCATGAACAGATTGTGAGGATAAGAATAACATTTCTGAGAATTTTATAAACAAAGTCTTAGTCTGAAGAAGGGGTTCGGGGGGGACAGCCGATTATTTGCCTTTTCGTGCCTGTGCCCTAAGTTAGATGAAAGAGTAGTAAATCACTAAGAAAATGCTCCAGGCTCAAGCATAATGTGTGTTTGCGAAAGAATATCTGAAGCAGTGTGTGAGTAAAGAGGGATCATTCGTTTGAATATCCGCGTACAGAAACGGTTAGGTGTTGGTAACCAAGTCGAGAGTATAAACTTATGAAGCAGTACTGAGAAAAACAGTCAATGATGCTGTTGCAGAAGACAATCTGATGTACTGCATACTGGCAACCAGTTTATTAACCTCTACTTAGATATAAACGCCAGTAGAGCTTTATTTTACTCCATATTGCAAGAATGCTTGTGAAACTAATTAAGAGTTCAATGGAAAATTGGGGCAGTATTGCTAATAAAAGAAAGATTAGTTCATTAAACTAAATAGTAATAGAAAGAGAGGGACAAATGGATTAATAAGGACTCAAATCTCATAGAACATCCTATAAGCAAAATAATCTCAATCCAATAATCAAATTTTCTGAGCCGGAGCTTGTGATTTCTGCCCCTTCGAACATCATTTTGGTTCCCAGATAGTTAGATCTTAAAGAAGGTCACCACCACACCAATACACCGTCACTTCAAACCTAATTTTACCACGCCATGAAGTTTTCGACTGTAGCATATGCAACATTTGCCACCCCCCTAGAAACAACACTGTTGCAATCTAAAACTGACAAAAAATTATTTCTGCGAATTTAAGCTACATAAAAAATACGCTGAGTGAAAGCTGAATGTGATCTAAAACGAAATGACTTTTCAACACAGCGATAACCTAAAATACTTGCCATGACTCTTGAAAAAATTCTCACTTCCAAAAACCATGCCTACAATGTCAAGATGGCAGTATCTACACGAAATAATATCTTTAGCAGATCGATCAGAACAAGCTGGAGTGCAACCTCAGTAACCTCCATACTTCTGCTTTAGCACTGTGCTACTTCAAACCTGTGTGTGCCTGTCATCTGTGGCATAAACCAAGTCACACCAAGGCACTTGATACAGAGCTCCACGGAACATACTGGCTCATCAGAGTATCCCTGCGCCAGCTATCTGAGGAAGTGGTGGAGATATTGTCTGGCATTGCATCTGCAGATATAAGTCGGGAGGTAGCTTCTAACACTGCAAGGTCCAGAGTGGAAGCTTCTCACACATCAAAGCCACTACAAGACACACCAAGCAGGGAAAGAATGTGGATCTGAAAAAACAGAGTTGGACAAAACACTGGCTGGATCATGCCGGGTCTGAAAAGTGATGGTCCTTACATAACAGAACAGACTTCCAGAAACCATTAGTCAGTGCAGAGACTTTTGCTTCATTAGGATAACTTTCTAATGACATTACAATTCGTCAATATCGGAGTCATTAGGAAAGGAATAAGGACAGGAACAGGAAGGAATTTTGCCATGGACTTTTCAAAAGAATCATCATAGCTATTGCTTGGAGTGACTTATGTAAGCAATGTGAAACAAAAATCAGAAAGACCAGACAGGAATTCAAACATGAGAGATCATACAGATACCATTTGTCCCTTTGGTGAGGCCTGGCCAATGGTATATTTCTATTATATTAACAACTTGGAATTAACTTATTCCATTTAGGCACCCTACAGTCAGTGACAAAGCCAACACATTCAAATTAATCAACACAATAAGAATAATACAAAAAATACATTAAAAGGAATGCCTTCAATGTGTTAGGCCTATAACTCCCAACACTACCCTGACAGTATAAAACTTCCACATTTTACAGTCATAAATCCTGGCCTCTATTAATAATAGTGACACTAGCATATTATTAGCTAGATAGTTAAGTAAAGGTATAATATTCAATAATCAACACTGATCCTCGAAATTGGGAGTAAAAGCTGAATAAATGATATTACAACATTACATTGTTCTAAATTTTCATTCAGCAATTCTAACCTACCTTTACATTTTACTTTAGAAGCGAAGCGATCCCGTATCCCATAAATTT
>JARYHS010001094.1:0-20521 GCA_031002005.1 Vandiemenella viatica
TCTGGTGGTTCAGTTAGCTCCACCTTTAAGTAAGTTACTAAACAAATGTCTGCTGAAGGCAGAGTTCCCAACGTGTCAAAAGAAAGTGACGTTGTAATATTAATCAATGGGGGAGACAGGGAACTGGCCAACCAAAAACGTTATCGGCCGATCTGCCTGCTCAATGTGCTCAGAAAGGTTCAAGAAAAAGTACTGATCGCCAAATTGCAACATCACAGAAGTAACATGGATATTAACCAATACAGCTTTAGAGCAGGCAGGTTGACCGAAGATGCAATACACATAGCGGTAGACTTAGTTAAAAGTTGGTGTAAGAAATATGTTATAGGAATTTTTATGACATCTCTGGTTTTTTCATAATCTTTGGTGACCGATATTGTTCCGGTACCTATGAGAAATGAAGTGTCCATGCAGTCTATATATCACTGAAGGATTATTGTAAAAATCACACCAGACTGAGATTCCCTCGACGGAAGGTAGAAAAACATTTGACTAAGGGATGCCCTCAGGGGTCAGTCAGTGGACCAGTTTTTTGGAACATAGTTTTCGAAGAGGTGATTAGTCTACTGGAGAGGCTGGATGGCATACTGGAGTTGGTTGCCTATGCACACGATTTACTGTTGCTAAATGAGGATCGGCCCAGACAAGATATAGAGAATAAAGCTAAAGTGGTTGTTGAAAAATTTCAAGCATGGTGCTCGGAGGCAAAGCATAGTCTCGCACCAAATAAAACTCAGATTTGGTATTCAAAGGCAATCTGGAACGTGGCCCTATTATCAAAATGAATAACACATAACAAAAAAGAACATGGACAACCAAATTTCTTGGCGTAACTCTGGACGAGTCTCTGAAGTTTGCATCACATATTACTGAGACGTTTGAAAGGGCTAAGGCTGTGCTTAACAGATTTATCAGTATAGGTCAAAGGAGATGTCACCTTTCTAACATTACGATAAGAAGATACCACGATACTATCCAAGCATCTCTGATTGGGTACGCGTCCAGTGTCTGGGCGCACAGACTTCGACTTGTGAAACCTAGGGAGGAGGTCCTAAGTGTGCAGAGAACTGTGATTGAGTGGAGCCTACAGTACTACCTCCACAAATGCTCTACCAATTGTCATAGGTGTATGGCCACTGGACCTCGAAATCAGAAGAAGAGGGGTCTAATACTGGTTAGTAAAAGGAAATCAGGACAGGGTGCAGGAGATTGTGGAAACAGTTGCACAGAATGCGGCAGAAATCAGCGCTGCTCTTCTCGCTGAATGGCAGGAGCGGTGGGACAGTAGTTTCATAGCAGAAGACTATGCAGTGTGTTTCCGAACATACATGAACGACTGCAACTTAAATACCTTAAACCCACACCAGGAATGATACATTATGTCACCGGGCACGGCCCATATGACAGTCTATAGTACAAAAGAGGTCTGAAAGAAACGACCTTATGCGAGTGCCTGTCAGAATGAACCCCAGGACATGTAATATATGCCTGTCCTATAATGGGAGAAATAAGGACGCCGGATATTAACATAATACGGAGTAGGTCAAAGCGAGACATAATTCTGGATGAGCGATCATGGATTATTCTTGATAATCGGGTGAACAAAGTATCTCGACTGCACAAAAAAGATATCTGGGCCGAGCGGAGGTCGGGCATGGAGACCGACCAGGGGAAGTCACATGGGCAAACATACGGGCATAGAAAATTATTTATGGTTAAGAGTAAACAGTATTCTACAGAAACTTCCGAGAGTCGAAAGTTTTGTCCCAATGTGTCCGTCGATCGTGTCCTACTGGAAATCCAGAGGGCAATGGCTGGCAGACTATTTCGGGATGATGGTGGAGGGTAGAGGTGTTCATAGAGCAGTATAAGTTCAGAGTTAGATTAGTATAGACGCTGTAGATAATTTTTTATAACATCATAACTGGATGAGGCCATATAGGGGATAAGTGGATTGTAATACCAGAGATGACTATTGCAAAAACCAATCAAATGCATACTGTTAAAACCATAGTTAAAACGGAACCGAGGCCACCTACAGGTTTGAGTCAGAATGGTCGCGTGGCAGAATGAGCAAATGTCAGCATACCATTTGCAGCAAACAAAGCGCTTCTACCGTGGCCAAACAAAAGAGGGAAATGATGTAACTTGTTTGTAATGTATAGGGAATGTATCATTGACCTTTGCACCAATACACAATGAATCATGACAATATCTGGGAGTTAATTTCCATATTAATGACAAGCCTCCCGGCAAATGCGAACTGGCTCAGAAGTGTAGTGTCTTACAACATAAACTTAAGTGAATGTTACTTATAAACAACTGTTATTATCCAGCAATCCGGCACATGTACCCAGCGATATAACCACATGATAGACAGATATGTGTATACTGGGCTAACTGCAACTAACTGAATGATGGGGTACCCTAAGAATAACTGGAATATTTCAATAAACCACCAGCACTGAGTTTAAACAATTTTAAAAAATGTGGTACTAAGGATGTGAATGTACCATAATAAATGGAAAATGTTCCAGGATTTCATTATAGCTCGTAAATAATGTAATAGCGTGTTAGTGCAAAAAGGACTGAAATATGAAATTCTCTCGGGTTCACCAGAAGATGGCCACAATAAATTTAATTGCCGAAATATCGTGTGACAACGCATTCTTGACTCGACTAGTCCCCCGAGAGCATTTCATACATTCTCAACGCCGAGAAAGACTTCGTTCTTATATAGGACTGAAATAATTCTGTAATAAAATTTATAAAGAAGATAAGTCGATGACAATTTGAGAATATGCTCCATATTGAAGTAAAACTACATTGTAATACTGCTGCACTTCAGTGAAAACTGAAATATTGCAGTAAATTTAGAAAACTGTAAAACACCACTGCAATGCTGGACTCTCGCATATCCCTCATGCTTCTACAACGGAAACGTGCATATAAACTCCAATGTGCATTAATAATAGAAACATTAGCAAAACAAACTGAATCGGTTAAATGTAAAAAAAAACGAAGGAATACGATTCTAAGAGGGGATGGGTTCAAGCTCAGCTCCTGGAAATGTAAATTCTAACATTAAATTGTAAGAAGGAGGTACAGAATATAACAATAAGCGACATTTTTTATTACATATAATATTAAAGAGTTTGTAATAGTTGCTGTAACTGCTAAAATTGTAAGCCAAATGTAAATATTATAGAATTACTTAGACAATAAATCAAAGTGTAATGGAACTATATGCCAAATTCCTTGCATGCAAATGTTTCGTTGCAAATTTCCTGAGGCTATGTAATCAACAATTTAAAAATTAATATGTTGGACCTAATTTAGTCACTAAGAGATTAGGCTGTATAAATGAAGGTAAATAAGAAAGACCAAATAATCTCGCTTGTAGGTAATGACTAATAATGTACAGGAATGTTTGATGAAGAGAAGTGAACTAAGCTGTATTACATTTGTTTCCTACACAGAAGCAGAAAAAAAACCCATCGAAATCACCACATACACCACTAACATCATTGCATCCCGTTGCCTGGTGATGTAGATGGCACATCACATTTTCGATGAACTGTTATTTTTTCTGCTTTTCCTTGTTGTGGTATTTTAACAGGCTTTGAGATACTATGTGCTACACGATGCAAACGAGATTAGCTATCCTCTCCTACTTTTTGTGACTCAAAGAAGGTAAGGAGGGTGGTTAAAAATATATGTCTCAATCCCCTTACGTGTTCTTAATTCGGTTATGTTCCTCCAAAAATGTTGCTAAAAGAATGTAGTGAATTCTAAGGAGAATTTTTATTTCAGTCTGATTAAAGTAGGGAACGAAAGCATAGTCCCGTATGGAATTACAATAGAAAGTAAAAATAAATTGTTGATAACTTTTCGATGACAACCTTAACTAAAAAAAATGCGGCTGATGTTTGCTAAATTTCTATTGAAAAGTAAAAAATGGGAGTTAGTGCTGATATTACAAAAATGAGAAATGTGGTGATTAATGACCGATTGACATAGAGTAGTAATCATATGTGACTTTAACAAATGAGAATGGTTGGCGGCTGATGAAAGCGAGCGCTCCTCCGACTGGCTCCACCGCTTCGACTCTCAGCAGCTGAGCAGTGGTTCCACTCAGTGTCAGTGGCCGACAGGATCAGCTGATTGCCTGCGTCACAACAGACTGTAATTGCCGTCTCTATACAGCTTCCAGTGCTTGTGCGAGTATTCAGTGCTCTACCGAGATTTTATGTCTGTAAATCTCTTCGGTGAGACACTTGCACACATTATGTTTTCGTGTGTTTTATGACCGCTGATAAATCCCAGCGTATTGGTATATTTTTAAGGTAAAATCACCGTCAAGGCGCGTTTTGTAACTCTACTCTTGAGCTTGTAGCAGTGAGGAAGTGTTCATCTCACCTGATAGCGGTTTTGGGTTTCGTGTATTATTGCAACAACTGTTTTTTACCTTCCTGTGTATCTGTGTTTACAATTGCATACATTTCTGCAAAATAAATTAATAAAAAATAAAATAATAATGCCGATAAAGGACTTCTGGGAGAACTGGAGAAAAAAGAGAGAAAAATTATTAGAGGAATTCTGGGTTCCAACTTTAAGAATGGCGTCCTTCTAAAGAAATCCAACAAAGAAGTCTACAGCAAAATTGAGAAAATCACTGAAACAATCCGCAAAAGACGGGCTCGATTCTATGGCCACCTCAAACGGATGGAGGAGAACAGACTAACAAAAAAAATCTTTAACTTATTTGATTCCAGACCCAAAACTGTAATGCCCTGGTTCGTAAATATTAAAGAAGATCTCCATTTGATGGGGCTAGAACCAGAAGATGCTTTCAACAGAGATATGTTTCGGAAGAAGTTAATGACAAGTGGGACAAGCCGAGACGAACAATCCAATGGAAGACGCGGTACACTCTGGACAAAGGAGTGCAAACAGGCGCATTCAAAACGAATGAAGGAGTTCTGGGACCAAAAGAAGAAGAAACTCGCTGCCAAATGCACAAAGGTTTAACGTGGTCCTAGTTGGCCTCAACGAATAAATAAATAAATAATAACAACAAAAATAAAATTATCCTACTTGCCTGTACGTGCTCTCTTATTGATTACATAATAGCGGAAAGCGGGGCGAGTTTGTATATTGGGATAGTCCGGACAATCCTATATTCCATACAACTAGAAGGATAGTTCGCATCCCTTCTACTTGTTTTAGTGAGTCATTAGTAGCTTTCACTGGAACTGGATAATATTCAGTTGACAATAAGCATTTTTTTGTGGATACTAAGGTAAGTAATGGGTATAATAAACCAGTATTGATTGTACTACTTCCGTATTAGTCACGTTAAAACGAACATTTTGTATGATGGCTGTATGTGAGAAATCGTACAGTCTGTCCGAGTCTTTCCCTAATTACTGAAATTTTTTACTCCTATCTAATCTCTTCCAATTTCTACTTTAGTGACTGTGATTGTTTTAGGTTGTAAACTGCAGACATAATACAAAAAGAGGACAGATAGAACGTTTTGTGCTGCCACGATGAAAAAGATAGTTAACAAAGTCCTACAAAGAGGAGCAACAATTAGAAAAACTGATGATAAACACTAACCTTAAAAAAATCAACACTCCTAGACTACGTAAGAATAGCAAAGATGCATCCCGAATATGTTAACTATGACCCAGACTTTTTTAATAAAAGTGAAGTCATCTGGAAGGGAAAGGGAAGAAGATATTTCTTGTGATCAAGATAATATTAGCGTTCCTGTCTGGGCTTAATTTGTATTAACTTTCAACCAATGTCACAATATTGTTTAATTTACATTTTGGGTTATAACACTGAGATGAAATTGGCACTATTGCTGCCCTATTTTATACAATTGAATAATCCTCCTTTTGTTATTCTGAAGAGATCTTACTGTAGTAATTACAGAAAAAATAATAAAGTACAGTAAACCACTATCACAATTACTTCAGTTGTCATAAGGTCACCTATCACCATTACTTAAGTTGGTCATCACTTGCATGAGTTAATTTGAATCTCAGTCCAAATATTACTAGATTGGAAGCATCTTGTCCATTAGGCAAATTCCATTATACTCATTAAATCCTTTGATACTTCTATTAAATGATTTTTTCTTCTTCAGACCCATTTTGATGTTACAGTTGTTGAAGAAGTCAAGTTCCCTTTTGATATGTCCCGCAGAATCGTTCCCTGGATTAACTATCACAGTGCTTTAAAATTCAGTAATGGGGGAATCAATTGATTTTTTTAGATACTGAACATAAGGACATAGTCCATTTTCAGGTTTATCAACATACCAATCATAAAACGAGAACACATTATATGCAGGGTCCTCAGGTTCATGTTGATAGTACAATGAGAGATGAAAATGTATACAAATAATATTGTATTATTTAATAAAAATGTCATTACGTGAATTATAAACCAACTCATGAGTTGTCATCTTTAAACGCTAATTACTGGATCCAGAAAATCATTAAAAAATCTTAACTACCCTTGATTGTCAGTTGAGACTCCTTTCTAGAATTTTTTGCAGAATTCAAGAACTTTGAAATTGTACTGGATTATTCGTGACAGTCTAGAGCAACTATTGCTGTGGAACCAGAAAATATGATATGAGACTCACAAAACAAGGAATTCAAAATGTGATTCTTAATTTCTCTCTCAGACAGAGGGATGAAATTTAGTAATATCTCCACTGCTGATATGCTAGGAATATTTTCTTCCACCCTAATCAAAAGACAAATGCAAGACGGCTCTACTCAGGCAAATATTCCATCTATTACTGTGCATCAGCAAAGTGGAATGTATCATTTCTTGGAAGAGTCAGGGGACGCAACAGCAAATGGTACAGTCCACTGCGAGACACCGTAGAAACTGAATTGAGTGATTCAAAACAAAGGCGGAGGCTTGCTCGGTCGCGGTGGTGTATCTATCGCTCTACTACTCTAACACATCGCATAATTTGAATGCATAGAAAGTGAACATCCCCTTCTATCGCAGTCCCGACTTTGCACCAAGTCTCACTCATTTGATTCTTATCGATCCGATTTCAAACCCACATCAGCTGCGGAACAGTGGCTTTCTTCACAGGTGGCCCATTGCGCAGTCTCTCGGCGTCTTGTTATAAAATTATGGCAAAGGTGTTGGGATTCACAAAGTGGTCACAGTATAACATCCTTTCGTGATCAAGAAGTTTTGAGAAATATGTGTGTTCAAATGAGATATGCCAGGACACTCTGTGAATCTGATTCGAAGGCAAACTGTTGTCCCAGCCACGACAAAGCCGGAATAAGCGGCAAACATGAACACGGTCATCGCTTTTTTTTTTTTTTTTTTTTTTATTGTATTTACGTCTCTCAACATCGAGGTCTTTAGAGACGGGAAAGGATGGGGGGCAAGGATGGGGGCAAGGAATGGGAAGGAATTCGGCCATGGCCTTTTGAAGGAAGCATCCCGGCATTTGCCTGGAGTGATTTGGGAAACCATGGAAAACCCAAATCTGGATGCCCGGACGGGGATCGAACCGCCGTCCTCCCGAATGCGAGGCGAGAACGCTATCCGTTACACCGCCACGCTCGGTACGGTCATCGCGTCGTAGGACCACACGAACTGACTTTATCAAATACATACAGAAACAGACAATTAAAATAAGTGCTAACTGTTGACGATTCTGTATTCCACCTTCAAGCTCATTATTCTTTTGAATCTGTGTCTCAGTTATTTCTAATGTTTCTCCATTTTTAAGATTTTTCTATTACAATAATTGCACTTATATCACGGCAAAAAGATTTTCCATTTAAATCCATACTCTGAAATTCACAAAACTGAGGATGGCGGAGGGTGCTTTGCATCAAAACTAATCTCTGTTATGTGCATACGAAACCCGAATGTCTCGAGGGAAGAAAGAATTGAAGGAGGTAACACTAGAGCATTATATTTTAAATTTTTGAATATGGCTGCGTTTCAGCTACGGTGATTGCTGTTCAGGTGAAAATGATAGCCAACCAGCCTGAAAGCCTATTTGGTAAATTTCAAAAGAAATTGCTTGTGAATATGAACCCGAAAGCGCCAGTACTTAGAAGTAAGTTTAAGTTACATAAACAAGATCATGCGATTCGTACTCTAGTTAACGGGATAACTGACTAGCCAGACGCCTCCACTATATAATTAAAGATGCTCTTGTTTTAGAACGTAACTTCTCAGTTAACAATAGTGGTGACTTGGTTAATAAAATGAAGAGTGTAACATGCCTATGACTACAAATGTACCTTTAGACATAACCCTCAAGATCACTGAAGACAATTTGTTACAGCACAATAAATTAACCGAAGTACAAATTGGAGAACTGATTAATTAATTACACGGGATACTGAAGTACAAATACTTTACATTCAATAGAAAATTTTACATACAATCCTATGGCTTAGCGATGGGTAGCCCTCTTCCTGGAATCCTAGCCGACATTTTCATTAATTCTTTAGAAACGACCTTTTTAAAATCTTACTCAGACCTACATAATAAAATACGATTTTATGCTCGGTACGTAGACAGCATAATTATGGCGTTTGATGGAGATGACAGAGAATTAGAAACGTTGTTTAGCACGTTCTACTGCTTTCATGATGTTTGACCTTATATTATCAATAACATACAGCAGTATTAACTTTAATATTTATCGTAAGCCAACCTACCCAGACAACATCATTCATGCCGACTCTTCTCATCCAAAGTCACACAAAATAGCATTTTTCCATTTTGCAATTAATGTGAGTTAAAAACGCCCCTTACAACTATTAATCTACAGAAGGAACTAATTGTATGAAAATCGATAGCTATGAATAATGGTTATGAACCAGACTTGGTGTATTCCATTGTGAAAAAGAAAACTTTAAAAAAATGCTCAACATTACAAAGAAACAAATCTCTCCAAAACAGAGGTGAATGCAGGAAGTTCATCTCCATTCCATGTTTGGGTAATATGTCATATAGAATAAAGCGCCTATTAGTGAAGAAGTAGGATTGCAAATTAACGTTTACTACTAACAACTCCCTGAAGAAATATATTATGCATACCCTTAAAACTGTTGATGACCCATTTTCCAACTCAGGAGTCTATAAAGTAGTATGCAACGACTGTCCCCGTTATTATATAGGTCAAACTGGCAGGACAATCAAAGTAAGATATAAAGAACATTCTCTAAGAAAGAAAGGTAGTAAATACACAGTTCTATATTTGCTGATCATTTGCATACTTCAAATCATTCTCTGAGAGATTTGAGAGATACAGTAATTTTACACAAGGAGGTTAAAGGGCGGAGATTAGTTTTATATGAAGAATTAGAAATTTTAAAACATCTAACGAATAGTGATGTCAATATTTTAAACGATCAGCTCCAGCTTGCCAATAGACAGTTCGTCAAATGCTTTAAGTCGATACTTTTGACCGGGTAGGAAAATAAGGCTAATTGTTAATAACACGACGCCAGTTCTCCTCAGAATTCTGTATATACTTAATACTTGCTGCATATATAATAAAGTATCATGTCAGTTGTTATATTTATATCATTCCATTTTTAGTTAATAATTATTGTATATATGGGCCGTTCATTGCGGCTATGCGCATGCTTGTACGCGGTGGCGTCATCTACTTTATTTACCTGTTATTGGCGCCTCCACATCTTAGCCAGTCAGCAGAAATCACCCACCCAACATGTACGTTTTGGACTGGTGGACATATGTATTTATCATGTTTGACAAAGTAATAGAAACTCTAGGTTACAGTGGTACGGGCATGTAAAGAGGATGGGAGAGGAGAAGTTACCAAGGAAGATGCTGGACATGGAGCTGAAAGGGAAGAGGCCTAGAGGAAGACCAAGGGACACATCGATTAAAGGTGTTAAGAAATGTGCGGAGGAAATTGGGCGACAGTGGAAGAAGAGAGATGGTGGTTGGATACGGAAGCGATGGCGAGGCTTTTGTTCCAAGCAGACCCGGCCAGCGTCTGGAGGCTGCCCTAGATGATGATGATGATGATGACATGTAATAGAAGTTTTAAAATATTTATATAATAACCATTGACATAAGTGCACATTGCACTGTGATATGACATGAGTTATTTGGCTCCTTTCTGAGTATATGTGATTCCACAGATGGGTATCATATAATATGTATAGCTGATGTTTATCTAATGATACTTATCATACTATTTATTATTAAACTCAGTTTGTAAAAAAGTTCTTAAAATGTCCTATAGGTCCTTCTGAAGAAGATGATCTTATGATCGTCGAAACCGCGGTTAAGGTTAAATAAACCTAATTGATGCAACTGTTTGGCTATCATTTTCACCTGAGCATTATATTTCTCTAATCTTTTCTCTCTGGTTATTACAGTCCAAATAGGCCGTGAATGAAGAACTTTATTGCATTTGTAGATAAAGTTGGATGGTCACATATTTGCCAATAAATTCAAACTAAATCTCCATTGCAATGAAATTAATAATAATAATAATCCCAGCCTAATCTATGTAACAATTCGTGACGCTTTTATAAAGGCTGTTGCAAGCAGTCACTTACGAGTATTGAGAGGCTCTTCTCTGAACTTGTGTCAATCACTGCCTTGCGATGCGGATCCCAAACGGCACAGTAGTAGAACAAATGTGGACACGAAAATTTTTTATACTTTCTTCCTTGTATTTTTCGTTGCAGTTCTTCAGTATTCAACACAAGAACTGCACGAAATTTTGTACATTTTCACCTTTGTATGTTCGTTACAATTCTTCCATATTCGGCCCATGAACCGCAGCTTAGAATGAGCCCTATGACCGAAGTTTAGTACAAGTCCCATTTCATATAGCTTTGTATTGTTTCGGCTAAATATTTCAGGGAATCGATCATATCGATAACTGAATTTCTTTTGTATTCCCAAACGAAAGTTGTTACTGCTAATTAAAATATGTCTCCAAAATCTCTAATCACAAATAATTCAGTACAGCTACATACACTGTCTATAAAAACCGTATAAAGCTTACTGAAACAGATTATTTAGTGACATAATATACGTATTTCTCCATCAATGAAAAGCCTGCTTCTTCAGAATTTCTGGTTTTGACCTTGCAAAATTACAAAGATATTTTCAAAAAACATTTCCACATGCAATGCGGCTCTTAAATAAAAACCATTTTCTACGGCGTCTGGCAAATAATCGAAATAGATGACATTGAGCAGAGATTGACTAAACAGTTTTTTTTAATTGTTTTTGAGAAGTAATTCATTGCTATATTGATGTTTATTTTTTAGCAAGTTAATTATTTTCCTAAAAAGTTTGAGTGTTTGAGAAGATTGTCTAATAAAGAGATAGATACGTTGTAGATTTTTTTATACACAGTAATTGTTGTTTCCTAATCCAAGCTCCTTCTTATCACATGTTTATGAATAATCCTTCAAGCAGCTTGGATAATGGAAACTAATAGAAGATTGAGTAACTAATATTGATAGTTAGACTCCTAAGTAACATCTATCAATTTGAGTTATGCTCTTATCAACAATTACACACATTATCCTATGATCTGACAAATTTACTATATGCACTCTTGAATAGTTTAATTTTTAATTTAATTATGTTGGAGCACTTGATCCTATGGCGATTTCCCTACACTCCCATATTCCTCTTTTCAAGAACCAGTTTATTCTTACCCCCCCCCCCCCCAGTAAAATTAAATTCTATTAGTGTAATGGTAAATACCTCATAATTTCTCTATATTATTTCAAACCTTCTCTCCCTTACCTACGAAAGAAGATTTTCCTACATCCCTTCGGTCTGAAATTTAAATCCAGTTTGTGATTATAGTAATCTTTTCCATTCTATAACCTATCTTAATTCTTCCATCAATATCTTCCCACGCCTCATTGCCAATATAAGCTTCATGAACTCCCCTGACTCTCTTCACGCTTCTCCTGCAGTCCAAAGAATCCCCATTTCAGTTGCTTTATCAGTTACTGATTGTGTTCTGCAATAATTTCCTGAAACAAATCTAGCAACCCTTCATTTCACACCCTCCTGTAATTGATATAAAAAATGTGGATCCTATACTACACCAACATATTCCAGCAATTGTTTGACCAAAGTTTTGTTACCCAATTACCTTACTTCCCTCATACATCCCCTCATCATTCTCTCCAACAAGTGAAGGATTTTCCTACATCCTACCGAATGTATCCTGCCCAGTTGAGATTGTTACCAAACAATATCCCAAGGAATTTACATATCAAATTTTTCGCAAGCAATACTTTGCCACCTTACATTCAAAATCAATCTTTATTTTTTGATCTGTATAAATAATAATCTGATCCTTCTTTTCATCCCATGTTGACCTACCCAGCTAGATATCCTGTCTAGGTTACCCTGCAGCTGATCACAGCATTCTACCCTTTCGATCTTAATAGATAACGTTATGTCATCTGCAAACTTCCGGACTTCTGGTAGCAAACCATCAACACAATCATTTATTAGAATAATGGATAGGAATTGTCCTAGTACACTAACCTATTTTGTTCAACTTATTTTGATACTGTATTTCCTACCTAACATTTTGCTTTCTATCTTTTAAGAATTAACCTATTTCAATAGTTTTTACTTTATTTAGAACCAATTTATGGCTCACTCCATCAAAAGCCTTTTGGAAAATCTGGTGCTACACTATCAATTTTGTCTCCCTTGTCCATTTCATCCGAAATATCTTGCATTTAACCTAGTAACTGATATTCGTATAAATATCCTTGCCTAAAGCCTTCGGTGTCGACTTACATTCCTCACATACGTCTCTGATGTAGTTACATATCGATCTCTCCATTAATTTACCTACCACTGATTGCCTTGTAATTTTCGACCCTATTTATCACCCCTCCTTAATGGATTCGTACGACTGTCGCACTCTTCCGGTCCTCTGAGGTATCCAGACTCAGTGGTAGCGGGTGTAAGCCTCCTGGGGTGCGCTCCGTTCAAGACGAGGGCACAGTGGTATCGGAGCCGGTTCTACTTGTCATGCGAATGGAATAGCAAATTATGCCGCGTGATCGAGTGAATGAGTGAAATGAAATAGCCTTGGGATTAACCAGGGTGGAAACATGTTCTGCTGTTTCTTTTAGAGCCTGTCGCGGCAGTGTAAGAAATTGGTGTGTAATAGTGTTGTACCGTGAGTCAGTACCGGATTAACCACGCAGCAGGAGGTAGCAAATGCGCCTTCTAGGGGGCCTCGCGCCTGCTAGATGGGCGACCTTTTTTTTTTTAGCTGTACAATTTTCCCGCCGACGACAAAAATCAAGGGTCTCTTCGTCATATTTGCTACGGGCCCCGCGCTGTCTTAATCCGGCCCTGCCGTGAGTTGTGTTACGGTTTGGCACAAAGGGATTTGTTAAACCCACCCCTCCGACAATAATGGCCCCTCACAATCGTAATAGAGAAGCCCAACCGGGGAAATGACATGAAATGATTGGTTCTATCACCCTGTAAACATTTGCTGCGAGATATGATCACATTGTCATGTTCTTAAATTAGCAACATTGTCAGAAACTGTCTGAACCTTGGTTGCGGGAAATAAAGGACAAACTGACATCATGAGCTTATAACAGCATCGTACATAGAGGGAAGGCTAGTCCAGCTAGAGGGTGGAAATGAGAATCTGAGAAAAGAAGAAAATGAGGAACGCAGACCTAATTACGCTACAATGGCAACAATGGGCGTAAGGAAATAAAAAAAGAGGGGAGTGCATCCGTCAGCTGCTTGTGCGGTATATATATTATTAGATACAGCCGATAGCCTAAAGCAGGTCCGGATAAAGTCATCCATATCTTGAATCCGGGGAGGAGAAAATAAAGATTAATATGATTAACACAGTATAGGTAAATGTGATAAATGAAACTGCTTCAAATGAGAATGCTAAAAATTTGTTGGCTAATAAAGAATTAACTTTTTTACTTATGGCTTTACGCCTTGTAGATCGTCGAGGTCATTAGAGGCGGGAAAGGACTGGGTACAAGGAATGGTAAGGATTTCTACCATGGCCTTTCAAGGAAGCATCCGGCATTCGATTTGGGGAAATCATGGAAAATCCACATCTGGATATCCAGAAGGAGATTCGAACTGCCGTTCTATAAAAAAGGAGGGGAACTACTACATTACCTATCAGTTCCTTCTGCAGAGGGTAGTAAATAGAACGGAATATGACAAAACGAGTAATGGTATCAATAGATTAATTATTAATATTAATTCTAATTGCGATGGAGCTAACGCTCCGGTGGCAATTCCCCTGATCATCTGATTACCCCTTTTAATTATATATTTTCTTAAATTTTCTTTTATAATTGGAATTTAACTACCTTATGCATGAAACTGAGTCACCTTTCTCCTTCCATGAATTATTCCTAATTAATTGACCAATATACCTCAAAGCCCCATCACCAGTATATGACCTGTACATTCCCAGCACCGGTAGTAGCATGTTATTTATGTTCACAAAGATCACAAAACGATTTTCCATATACACATAAGGTGATGCAAGAGACATTTTGAGATTTCCTGTTTTTCATTACTATAAAATGGCACAGGTTGCTACAAAATGTTTCAGACAACTTCAAAATGATAGTAATTTAACCGAATATGGTGGGTCAGCGGTAACGCTCTGGCCTCGCATTCTGGAGGACGGCGGTTTAAATTCCCGTCTGGGCATCCAGATTTGGGTTTTCCATGGTTTCCCCAAATCACTCCATGCAAATTCTTGGATGCTTCCTTCAAAAGGCCATGGCCAAAGTCATTATCGTTCCTTGTCACCAGTCTTTCCCACCTCTAATGACCTCAACGTCGATCAGGCAACATAAGAAAAAGAAAATAAAAAACCATAAGTTCTCTGCACATAGCTCTATACATTCATCTGACCAGAGGCGGCCTTAGGGGGTGGCGAGCAGGGCAATCGCCCGGGGCCTCGCGCGGTAACCCGAGTAGGAGAGAAAAAAATATAGATTCAAAACTTTTGCCTAAATAAAAATTTCTCATTTAGATTTATTCCGTGTCACATTCGTAAAAAAGTAAGAATTTCCGAACTTCCTCCACACGCTTCTTTACATCTACCAGCCAATTGTCGGACCACACGCGGTGTCGTTTGAACTAACTTCAATAGAGTGAGCGCCAACAATAAGGAACGTGTCGTTGCGCTGGCGGTGCTGACCAGTATCGGTTTAGTGTGGCCCGACCTGTATGCGTTACCAAATCGTTTGTGCGGAACATATGTTTCAGTGAATCTTAAGTTATTAAAACAGTACATACAGGAAAGAGTGAATTGTTAAAGAAAAATGCCTCACACTGTTTGTAAATTATTTCTGAAATAGTTTATGTGTTAAACAAAATTTGTGAAATGAGTTCGCGTGATCGTGATTCCGGAAGAAAATTTGAGTCGGGTAGTACAAAAAGGAAACGAGCTATCAAAAGAAAACAGGTAGAAGAAAATCTACGTGGGTCTTTATATAATTACATAGGTACAGCTGAAATTATTCCATCAACATCGTCATGGGTGCCACTGCCACCTCGTAATAATAGCGAGGAAAATGAGTCAACGTCATTGTCTCCTACATCGCCGCCGCAGTCAGCACTATCCAGCCACGAATGCGTATCTGAGCCTATGTCTACGAACATCACTGACTTGAAAATCTGAATCGTCTCAAAACGACCCTGGTTTGTGGCCCTTAACAATTACTGATGTAGACCGAACTGAGATTGTATTAAAAGGTCCAATCCGGGTTAAACTTGATTTTTTTCCCCGTAGATCATAATGGAAGGCGATTCAGTGAATATCATTACAGTAAAATATTAGCTAATGGTGAAAAGATTGACAGGCGCTGGATGATTTATTCACAGACAAAGGATGCCGTTTACTGCTTTTCCTGTCGATTGTTCGGAACAGAAAATATGAGAATTGGATCCAATAAAGGGGTGTGTGATTGGAAACACTTGGGTGACTATGTAAAGTCTCATGAATCTAGCCGACAGCTGAAATGGTTAAATTTAGACAACGGATTAAAAAGTTGTGCCACTATTGACTCTTTAGCCCAGACTCAGATTGAACAAGAAACAGCGTTGGAGAGATATTTTAGAAAGACTGCTTGCAATTGTAAATTGTAATTAGCATCTCATAATTTGGCCTTCAGAGGTCATAAAGATAAATTATCTGACTCAGATCCAAGTGAAACTAGCGCAACTTAATGGATTTAGTAAAGTTAATAGCCAGATTTGAGCCAATGTTGCGACTTCACCTAAAGCAAGTAACAGACAAGACTATTAATGACCACTATCTTGGCAAAAATTTTCAAAATGAGCTGAAAGAATTAATGGCAAGTCACGTGAAGACTAAGATTGTTGACAAAAGAATAAATATTTCTCGATTATTCTTGATTGTACCCGTGACGTTTCTCGAGTTGAGCAAATCTCAATTATTATAAGATTTTTTAATACAAATACAGTTGACATTGAAAAACATTTTACTGGCTTCTTAGCCGTTGAATAAACCACAGCTGAGAGTTTGACTAATCATATAGTCACAGAGCTAGAAAAGCTGGGTATATCATTGCAAAACTGCCGAGGCCAAGGATATGAAAACGAAGCCAATTTGCATGGAGAAAAAAGTGGTGTCAAGAAACGTATACTTGAAATTGAAATTAATCCACTTGCTTATTTTTTGCCTTGTGGGAGTCACAGCTGGAATCTCATCCTAGCAGATGCAGCATCGTCTTGTGTTGAAGCAAAATCCTTTTTTGGTTTGCTATAAAGGCTTTACACTCTATTCGCCGGCTCAAGTCAGAGGTGGACTATTTGTAAAAGCACATATAAAATCCTTATCGCTGAAACCACTTTCTGAAACTAGATGGGAATGCAGGGAAGAATCGGTGAAGGCCGTTAAATACCAGCTAGGCGATATATGTGATGCTTTGAAGGATTTAGCAGAAAATGCAACAGATTGTCAGTCGGTTAGTGAATGTCATTCTACAGAAAATGAAATAACTAGCTACGAATTTGTAGATTCTCTCGTCATATGGTATGACATTAGACTGGTTTGATGCAATCCTCCATCCCTTCCTATCCTGTGCTAACCTCTTCATTTCTACATACCCCTTACAATCCACGTCCTCAATTATCTGCTTCATATATTCTAATCTCTGTCTACCTCTGCAGTTCTTACCTTCAACTGTTCCCTCCACTAACAAATTAACCAATCCAGCATGTCTCAAAATATCACCTACCAGCCTGTCTCTTCTTCCTGTAAGCTTCTTCCATAAACTTCTTTTCTCACCCATCATTTCTAAAACTCGTTCATTTCTTACTTTGTCTGTCCACCTAATTTTCAGCATTCTTCTGTAGCACCACATTTCAAATGCTTCAAGTTTCTTTCTTTCCGGTATTCCTAAAGTCCACGTTTCGCTACCGTAAAGTGCTGTGCTCCACACATTGAGTTTTAAGAAGTTCTTTCTAATTCCTAGATCAATATTTGAAACTAAAAGGTTTCTCTTTTTCATGAAAGCTCTTTTTGCTAGTCCTATTCTGCTTTTAACATCATTCCTGCTTCGGCCATCGGTTGTAATTTTGCTTCCCAAGTAACAGAACTCACTCACTTCTCCTATTGCATCAGATCCTATTTTTATATTTAATCTACTAGTATTGGTGTCATTTCTGCTACATTTCATCACTTTTGTTTTACTTTGATTTATATTCAGTCCAAAATCTTCCTTCAGTATTTTGTTCATGCCATTCAATAACTTCTCAATATCCTCAGCCCTCTCTGCTAATAAGACAATGTCGTCAGCAAATCGTAGCATACTGATTTTTTCTCCCGGTAAACTTATGCCACATGGAAATTTTTCTTTGACTTTCGTCATTGCTTCTTCTACATACAAGTTGAATATTAACGGGGATAGACTACAACCTTGTCTCACACCCTTTTTAACTGATGCATGTCTCTCGTGATTCTCTACTTTTATCACAGCAACTTGATTCTTATATAGTTTATAGAGTATTCTTCTATCTCGATACTTTAGACCTGACTTCTTTAAAATTTTGAACATCTTGTCCCACCTAACATTATCAAAAGCTTTTTCTAAATCAACAAATGCCATAAAAGTATCTTTGTTTTTCTTGATCCGCCCTTCAAGTATTAATCTTAAAGACAGAATTGCTTCCCTTGTACCGCGATTTTTCCTAAACCCAAACTGATCTTCACCTACTATCTCTTCTACTACCATTTCCATCCTTCTGTATATTATTCTGGTCAGTAATTTTGAAGCATGTGATGTTAGACTAATTGTGCGATAATTCTCACATTTGTCAGCTTGTGCTTTCTTTGGAAGTGTGAAAATGATATTTTTATTAAAATCAGTTGGAATTTCTCCTGTTTCATAACTTTTTGATATCAGCTTGAATAATCTTTCGATTCCTTCCTCTCCTAGAGATTTAAGAAGTTCTGCAGGGATCTCATCAATACCAACTGCCTTATTTGCTTTCAAGTCATTCAGAGCTTTATTAAATTCTGTCCTCAAAACAGGATCTCCTAAGTCATCCATGTCGACATCGCCTTCCTTTTCCAATACACTATTGTTCAAGTCGTCCCCAACATACAGTTTCTCAATGTATTCCTTCCATCTGTTAGCTCTATCTTCTGACCTTAAAAGAGGTTTCCCATCGGCAGCTTTAATGTTCATACCTCTTTTCTTCATTTCTCCAAAATTCTGTTTGATCTTTCTATATGCAACATCTACTTTTCCTGCAACCATTTCCTTTTCTACTTCTTCACACTTCTCTTGTAGCCATTTTTCTTTTTCTATTTTGCATTTCCTATTTATTTGATTTCTAAATTGCCTGTACTGCTCTTTTCCTGCTTCATCCTGAACATTTTTGTACTTTCTCCTCTGATCGATCAGCTGCAAAATTTCTTCTGTGATCCAAGGTTTTCGGGCAGCTTGTTCCCTAAAGCCTAAGGTTTCTTTGCCAGCTTTCATTATTTCGGTCTTTAATGCATTCCATTCGTCCTCAGTTGAGCTCCTTTCACAGTTAATTCTTAGACCTAAGTCTACCATTTCTGCAAATTTTTCTCTTGTGCTAGATTGTTTCAGTTTATTCACTTCCAGTCTGTTCTGCTTATGCTGCTTCCTTATTCGCTTGAATTTCAGCCTGCACTTGATCACTATCAAATTATGGTCCGAGTCTATGTCTGCTCCTGGGTACGCTTTACAGTCTAGAACTTGATTCCTGAATCTCTGTTTGACCATGATATAATCTAGCTGATATCTGCCTGTATCCCCAGGACGTTTCCAGGTGTATATTTTTCTTGCATGGTTCTTAAACAGTGTGTTCGCCACTACTAGTTTATACCTTTCACAAAATTCTAGCAACCTGCTTCCTCGCTCATTTCTTTCTCCTAGACCAAAACTTCCTACAGTATTCCCCTCTTTTCCTTCTCCCACTATTGCATTCCAATCACCCATGATTATTAGATTTTCCTCCCCTTTCACATATTGGATTAAATCTTCAATTTCAGCTTATATTTTTTCTATTTCTTCGTCATCTTCCTGTGACGTTGGCATATATACTTGTACTAATGTGGTTGGGACGGGCTTAGTTTCTAACCTCATCAAAATAATCCTGTCACTAAATTGTTCATAATAACTAACCCGTTTCCCTACTTTTTTGTTCATTACAAATCCTACACCAGTGACTCCATTGACAGCTTGTGTGCTAATTATCCTGTGTTCCCCAGACCAGAAATCCTGTGCGTCCTTCCATTTAATCTCACTAATCCCAACAACATCTAACTTAAGTTGTTCTATCTCCCTTTTTAAGTTTTCTAACCTACCTGCCCTATTCAGACTTCTATCATTCCACGCTCCGACTCGTAGAATGTTTCTATCCATTCTGATGACTCCTCCCTGAGCAGTCCCCACCCGGAGATCCGATTGGGGGACTATTTTACCTCCGGAATATTTTACCCAGGAAGAAGCCATCATGATATATGTAATTTGAGAGGATTACATGTCCTCGGGATACCCTTTGGGTCTTTAATGCAGTGGTTTCCCGTTGCCTTCTGCATCCCCATGCCGTTGATCATTTCTGATTCATCCGCCTTTAGGGGCCGTTTCCAACCCCAAGGGCAAGAGGGTGCCCTGAACCGCTCCCCGCTCTTCCGCCCTCTTTTCAGAGGCCGTTGGCAAGCAGTGGGTGACTCCTTATACCGGGAATCTTTCAGTCGCCAGAGCCTCGTCCGTGCAAACAAGGTGCACCACGTGAAGGAGAGGTTGACATTTGGTTGGAAAAGACTAGTATAGTCTCTCCCAAACCCTTACATGACATTATTACAAAACTTAATATTATAAGTAAAATGTGGCAGAGCGAAGAAATGCACCTTGGTGCGGCTATACAACACCTGGACGCATTTACACATTGGCTTGATGAT
>JARYHS010001095.1:0-14759 GCA_031002005.1 Vandiemenella viatica
TTAATAAATCCCAATGCTGTAAAGATCATGAAGTAATAGTGTCAACAACTAACAGCATTGTAGAAAACGGGAAAAAGGGTAATTTAAGAAACTCCCTGTCATTAAGCCCGATTCTCAATTAACTGTAATTACTTACACCAGTTATAAAAGAATTTATTTTTGTCCTACGATAATAATCTGGTTGTAAATTTTTTAGTGACAATGGTCGTTTGATTTGTTGCGGTGCTAATATTTAGTTCTGCGCGATTAACTCTCATTTATTTATATAGTGCATAATCATTATCGTCCATCTACAAATAGAGCAATAATTCCTCTTGTAAATTATTTCTTTCTGAAACGCGATGATCGTTCTACTGTGAAATAAATATATTGGAAACATGTGTGTCGTTTGAAAAGGGACAGATGATATGATTTCGGCGCGGCTTGAAACCCGTGTAGATTTTCGTCAGTTCTGCTGCCGCAAATCTTTCATGCTTACGTCGGCTATTAGTTACGAAACATTGGGTAGTTTCGCAGATGTTTATCTTCTTTCCTGACGCAGTTAGGAAAGAATCATGGATACCTTATACTTATAAGCAATGTGCAGTTTCGGTACGCTTAAAAATAAAATACAAGTAAAGATAGATTTCTAAATTAAAAAAAAAATAAGAACTACTTGGATTTGAACTCGGAACCGCTCGGTCAGAAACCCAGAGCGCTAACCATAGGACCACTGCAAGCTCGGTGCTACTTTCCTCGAATAGGCGTATACAACGCAGCGAAGGAAGACTGTTTCATTCAATCCATCTTGGACAGAGACACTTCCGAAATAATTTCTTGTTTCTGTAGTTTCGTAGTACTAAAAATTCTACCTCATGGAACATGATTATCCATTGGTTTGTGGACTGACCAGATATATGAGTGAAATATTATCCGAAGGAATTATCAAAATGAGTATAACAATCTTATCGTTATAGTTTTATGCTAATCAACCGTAGTAATATATAGCATTGAGCCTGTTTCCTGCCTCACTTTAATGCAATCCCGTTAATTAGAACTTTTGGGAAACGTTTCAAGATCTGAATTTTGGTAAAGTATTATAGAAATATAATAGTAGGATGATGAACTGTTCAGCCAATAAGAATCGTCAGTGGGAGGAGCTTAATTCCTACCTGTTGGCCAATTGTTTCCTGCATTGACTTAAGGAAATGAAAAATCTGCAGTATAGATGGCTCTGAATAAAATATCCACCAATGAAATTGCGAGGAGGTGGAGCCAGTATTGCGTTACTGTTGCCTGGGATGACATTGATGCCAGATTGTTCAAAATAAGAGTGATAGAATTTTTCACCGGCGGCCAGATTTAAAGTCAAAGTGTGTACCTTATATTTTTCTGGCAGATAATGCATTCGCTCTTAATGAATATACAATGAAGCCATTTGCAGGCAGTTATCATATGAAAGGTTCCCTTGAACGTATTTACAATTATCGACATTCTAGAGCTCGACGAGTTGTCGAAAATGTGTTTGGCATTATTGCATCAGTTTTTAGAGTATTACGTAAACCGATGATGGTAGACGTAAATAATGCGATTTCAATTGTAATGGCTATCACACATTTGCATAATTAGATGCGAAATCGTAGAAATACTCTAGAAAACTACTGCCCAATTGTGACTTTTGACAGGGAACAAAACGGTGAGTTTATTCCGGGTTCATTTAGAAGCGATGAGCCATTACAATCTTTCTCTGCTTTGCCACATTTACCAAGAAGATCTTCCAATCAAAGTAAATAAATTCGTTTGCATATCGCAAGGCATTTTATAACCAATTCTGAATACCTTGGCAATACAATGTTAATTAAATTACAAATGTATAACCAATCAAGAAATAAACTTACATTGTAATTATCTCTTGTTTCATTTGGTTCACATTTATCCATTAAAAATTTCATTCGATCAAAAGCAAACCATTTTGATACATAAACTTCATATTGTGCTGAAAAATAATAATGAAGTATAGTTTATATGTATTTTCCAATGTATAATCAATTTATACGCAATTAGCTGCGAGAAACACAAAGAAGACTTCCCGCTTCCCGTTATAGAAGTTCTCTTCTGTTTCGATCGTTCCCGCCTGAACGACCCTAGCAGGCTTGTAATTTTTTTCTTCACTTCATCAACACTACATTTTAATACCTCGCTAATTTCGCGCCAGGCATCATCTTTTTTTAGTTCTATTGTAATATTGTTCATATGAGCTATCCCACAATACCCGTTTCGATTCGTAAGCATCAATAAGAGTTAGACAAAGTTCATTATCCCACGTGCTCGCGCTCATTGTCGAAAACCAGCGTCCACACTGAGCGCCGAGCACACACTGGCTCGCCTTTGAGCATTCCAAAATACCGACAACTGATCGGCTCGCCCCGAGCGCGCTCGCTGTCGTTCGTTGCGAGCGCGCTCAGGCGTCCACACTTGAGCCGCTCGCTTCACTGAGCGGCTCATTCGCCTGAGCGTGCTCAAGTGGATACAAGGCTATACCTCTTGAACATTCTTTTAAATTCGCAACAATGTATTCCTTCTGTGTTCTAACCCTTGTATCTTCCATTATTCGATTGTATAGTCACTGCTTAAAGTTGGACGTCAAACGGAACAGGGATGCATATCTGAGGGTATTAGTACTTGAACAGGACTTCAGCATTCACGTGACGAGTACACGGTACGAGCGGCGCAGTGTCATCCCCAGACGTGATGCAACGTATAATATGTCGTGTGCCCCACGGAGGAAACAGTGTTTCCATCCGTCTATGAAATGTGTAACTATGGTTTGTGTGTGACAGGCGTATTTTTGCTTGTGAAATGTGTAGTTCGTGAGACGGGTATTGGGACCGTCTCAGTACTTGGTAATTGCGGGAGACCGTCTAAAAACGCAATCAGGATGCCCGGGGTGGATCTCCAGGTCTCGTTTTATTTTTGTCCACCTTTAAGGCCCGGACACACTAGGGGACAAATCTGACGCGCAACACCGAGTCTGGGTGGCGCTGCAACGTTCCCCGCTGTCCCACAATGTTGTGTGCAACAATTTGCGCGACATCTACGTACCGCGGGGCATGTTGTATGTTGCCGCTTCCAGAGCGAAAACATTGCGTCAGTCCCGCGACATTTGCACCCGAGTGTAGTCGTGTGCGCAGCGTGCCATGTCAGAGCTGTGGGAAAACGAAATGGTGCTTCACCTAATCGAGCTGTACTAGAATTATTGGTTGTTGTGGGACACTTCAAACCTTGATTATCTGATTCTACTGGTACAGTGCTAAAATAGTTGTTATATGCTAGGTTGGATCTTTTTTTCTATCTCATAATTATGGTTAAAAATTATTCTGCCAGGAAACACTTCCTTGTTCATTTACAAAATATTCAGCAAAATTGTTTATTTCCATAACAGATTCAGAATAACGTCTTCCTCTAGCATCAACATATTATGACATCCAATTTCTCTGCGCCATGATCCTTCCACAATTTCGTGATCCATATTTTCAGAATCAAATGTTCCATGTGGAGTGTACAGTGATTTGGACTGACTATTGCGCCTTAAAAAATTATGTAGGTTTACACACGCCATTACAAGTACGTCAGCATTTGCAGGCTGCAGTGCTATTGGTGAACGGAATATACGAAATACGACACATAAGATTGCAAACACATTTTCTACAACTCTTCTTGCTCTTGATAGTCTGTAGTTGAAAATGCGCTTTGTAGTAACGACTTCGTGATTGCGTCATTATATGTTCGGTCAATGCAAAAGCACTGTCTCCTACCAACACGAAAGGCATATTTGGTCCAGCTTATCGTACTGGCACCGGATCTGGTCACTTAAGTTGATTAGCAGCCAGAGCTATATTAAAAAGTAGTTTCTTGTAACACTCCACTGTCAGAAGATTTTCCTTTTACATCACAATTTGCATAAATAAAATTATAACCGGCATACACAATAGCCAATAGGACAATACTAAATTGTTCGTTGTAGTTATAATAGTCGCTGCCGGAATTGGAAGGAGCCTGAATCAAAACGTGTTTCCCATCAATAGATCCAAGGCAATGTGTGGAATTTCCAAAATATTTCATAATCATAAGCCTTTTCCTTCAATTCATTTGCAGTAGCTGGATCCTGAAACAGCTTAAATAATTATTAATATAATAGTTTCTAAGGAAACATATAAATTTTAAGTTTCCTTCCTCTACGCAAGAATATATTGTCTAAGAATGTATACTGATTTTGTGGACGCCTGTCAGCTGTCTAGGATCGCAGCTGAGAGGCGGCAGGAAGTAACGCCTAGGTGTGACAGGGTGAGAGACCGGGACACCCTCGCGAGGGGCGGAAATTAGGCTACTGGCAATTTAAAACTAGTTAAAAGCACGGCTTTGTGGTGGCTCGCGAAGTTTTGTCATAAAAAAAAATATTGAATACAATTAAAGAAATTAAATAAAATCATGAGAATTTTAATATTTAAACCTCAAGAACTATCATCAAAATCCCTGTTTTTAGTTTGTCGAAAAAACTAGGCACATTTATAATAAGAAGCAATCTTTAAATATTTAAAACATAAATTTATTTAATTTGTTTTTAATCAGATACAAAATTTCTCATTCGAGTCTCTTTCTTTTTTCTACGTCTTAACATACTTGATTTTTCAATGTTAATAATTCTGTTATATGCGTATCGAACACACGTCCTACGAAACTGAACTACTTGATATAAGTATGTACGCAGCACTAACCAACGCAGTCTCCTCGGGCAAAATTTCTGCAACAACTGACTAGTGTGTCTGCTAAATGTTCGGCGGCAGTGTTCCCGGGTGTTGTCCAGCGACATGCCGCGCGGCATGTCGCTCCATTTGTCCCCTAGTGTATCCAAGGCATTAGCTTCGGAACCAATGTTGCTTCTTTCCTTAAGTCGGGAAACAGTCATCCAGTATGATGACGCCTGTGAATGCGCGCTGCTTTAGTTACTAGTCCCACACATACTCCTGGCAAATGCGTCACTTAGAAAAATTTTCCTTTTCTCCTTGATTGTGTGTGGAGTATTATCAACGGAATTGCGTCTTCACTAGTATTTCATTAAAAAGAGTATCAGGTCAAATATTACGTAAACAGCGGCGTGTAGTTTTCATTTATCAATTCAGCAGGCAAGGAAACAATTCTCTTCTCGTGTCAGTAGAAGGACTGGAAATACCTCGGCGTCTCCTTTGATCGAAGACTCGCGTATAGCAAATAACTCACAAACGTTGCTGGAGAAATCAAGCCTACAGAAAATCTCGTAGGAGAGATAACTGAAGTATTTAGGGAAGCGACCATTGGTTTCTTGTATCAGTGCTTATATTGAGAAGGTAGACGTACATCTAAACTCTGCTCTGATGATTGTGGGTGGTATACTGACAGCCACACCTCTGCCTTGGCTACTGGCATCTGTCCATCCAAGTTTCAATACCAAGCAGCTTTAGTCCGTCATTGATGGAATCCGGAGGTACTGCCAGATACCTTTAAGGGTTGATTGGCAGAACTATCAACCATTGCGACTCAAATCAAGAAAACCATTCGGTGTTCGGGGTGCTAAAATGGCCACCAACTTTAACTCTATTGCAGAATGAAGGCGACAGTGGCAGGAGAAATAGTCACAGTGCGGACAATTGATCTCCGAACTCACCCACAAACAGCAGGGTGCCGATGTATCGAAGGAAGTATTGTTGCTAACTAAACCATTTTACGACGGGTAATGGTCTGCGTCGTGTAACTTTCTTTTTTCTTATCACTTTACGACTTGTTGACGTCAACGTCATTAGAGGTGGGAAATAAAATGGAGGCAAGAAACGTAAATTTGGCTATGGCCTTTTGAAGGATCCATCCCGAAATTCGCCTGGTGTGAACTGGGAAAACGATGAAAAACGGAAATCTATATGGCCAGATGGTGAATCGAACCTGCGTCCTGCCGAGACCAGAGCGTTACCGCTCACCCACCAAGCTCGGTGCGTCGTATAGCGTTGCTTAAGTGACTACCCACAATGCAGAACATATTTTGAAGAATTGCCTCAAGAGATGTTTCTTGGTTGTTTTGTTTGTTCTCCACGCTGATCTAGATGTCACAATCGAATAGTTAAAGTCCCTTAAAATAACATTGTACCGTAGATTGTATATAAGAAATAAATAAATATGGATGAAATTTTCTCAGGAAACCAGCTGAGTGAGTGCGTCTGTGACACTTGACAATGGTGGCAGAGTATATGACCGCCGAAACGTCGTGTTATACATACGTACACACTCAACTAGTTTCCCGAGACAATTCGATCTACGTACAGCCCCCAGAAAGCCTTCACTCTTATACTCAATCAATAATCAGTTCACATTTGACTTAACCATTTTGACAGACTAAGCCAAATATAAGCAGAGAACTTTTATATTACTTTCTTGACTAAAGACCGCCGTCTTCTGTAGAACCAGCACACGGCGCCGCCAACTGCCAGTAGTCCGATAGTGAGGACTTTTGTGCTTTGATTCAACTGGAAACCACAGAAACAGAAAGCTCTGTTAGATAATTATTAATATCATGACGTGCATTCAGAAGATTTATACTTGTCCATAAAACAGCATTATGGTAAATGAAAGTAGAGTACCCGGATAGCAACTTCAGATAAAGATGTGTTAATCAGCGCTGATACAATCTCAAAAATCTTTTGGTAACTGATTACTGCTTAATATTGCTCAAATACGACAGTTTTAATTCAAAATTACACTAAAACTTAAATAATTGTAAAACAATTGTAAAGACTAAATTCTCATAGTTTGTCTATGTAGCTCTTGTATTAGTGATCTACAGTTTCCTGTGATGCATATTACAGGAAAGTTGTTATTTCAAATGTCAGTAATCGTTTCATAAATGCGATAATTATCGAATATTTAAACTGCGAACACAGTGATTAGCTACAAGTATCATCGCAATTAAATAGTAATGAAATGAATTATTGGTGGTGTATAAATTAGGATGCTTGGAACCTTGATAATTTTTTAATCATATGGTATAACGGATCTGCGTTTTAATTGATGCAATAACTTGTGTATTAAGAAAATTATCTTTCTGCTTCATTTCCGATTTATAACTAACATTAAGAAATGAAGCCATTACATAAATTGTAGCTCGAGATTTGTCCTTCCAATTAAGACGAATTGTTCTGCGCTGATTGATGAATTGTGGTTGACCATCCTTAACTAGAAAACAAATGATTAACGATGGTGAACTGAAAAGTTTTGACACACAACCATAGATTGTTTTGTACACTTCCGAATATTGAAGTAATAAACAAATTTTCTTGGAAAAGAAGTATGAAGTCAGTAGGTAGAGTCAGGACAGCCAGTGTCAAGAACATCCTTCAGCTCGTCCAAGCCGTCACCGTAACATGTTGAAGAAACTTCAAGGTTACCAAAGCTTCTTGTTATAACAATCAGAAAAAAGTGTGTGGAATTATGTAGGCTTATAACTCATAGTAATACCCAGAACTATTGTAATGGGCAATGTTCTTCAAACTTAAAAAAATGTGGATATAATTTTAAAAGTGGCAACTCAGCACTGATAGAATGGTAGGGGGAAAAAAAAAAAAACTACATTGCACGCAGTGAAAAGAAAAGTTTTGTTTTGAAAGAAAACACTTAAGTTATGAATCCATCGTATCTGCATAGCACTTATTACTAAAAACAGGAGTAATTTTCCGTGGAACATAGTAACATTGACAATACCGTATCTTACGATTATTGTGACACTTAATTTCGGTAACATTATACTTTTGAAAAAAGAGGACCGAGCGGGGCGGTGTAACGGTTAGCGTTCTCGCCTCGCATTCGGGAGGACGGCGGTTCGAATCCCCGTCCGGGCATCCAGATTTAGGTTTTCCATGGTTTCCCCAAATCACTCCAGGCAAATGCCGGGATGCTTCCTTCAAAAGGCCATGGCCGAATTCCTTCCCATTCCTATCCTTTCCCGTCTCTAAAGACCTCGATGTTAAAAAGAGACATAAAGCAGTTACAAAAAAAAAAAAAAGAGGGAATGCTGGGTACTCCAGAAGATGAAGACGTGTATTATCGTATCTTATAAAGATGAAAAAGGATAAATAACATCACTAAATATCAAATATTTGACTATCCTACACAAGTTACTTGAATTTATGCATGGATTTACTGATAATATATATAAAGATGAATGTTTGTTTGTTGGTTCTTCATACAATTCCACAGTTTTCATCCGACCCCGATGAAACTTTGCACATTTATGCTTTGAAACAAGGAGAAAAATAGTCTAAATTTGGTTGAAAAATTATCTGTATAAATAATACATATTATCTTATAATTTCGAAAAATTACTGAACGGCGATAGAGAGACGCGTTGGATATGGAGGTCTGTGTACCGTTTTTCCATGCTGCGGTCATGTAGCTCAGTGGTTAAAGCGCTTGCTTACTAATGTTTGAATCGTGGTCACCGGTTCAAATCTCCGTGGAGGCTAAGATTTTTAAAAATTGTTTTTGATCGTAAGAGTCACGCCTGGGCCGTCGGTTATTCGGATTGAATGTTAAACTGTAGATATCACAAAGTTAGGGGTGCAATGTGAGGCACATCGTAGGTAGTCTTGCAATGCTGAAGATGTAAACTTTTTTAAGTTATATTGATCCCTCAGGGGTGATTCGCAGTCAGTGTGTGTGTGATTTGCAGTAATAATACTATAAATGCGGAAGTAAGTCTCTGTCTTTTGTTACGTTTTGACAACTAAATGCCTATACCGATATTGACGGAATTTGAAAAGAAAATTTGTAGGGAGGGCACAGGACATTTTTTTTTTTTTTTCGGTATGATTAACAGTTGTAGTCACGAAATTTTGAGAACTTATCGAATGGTGACAGAGAGACGGATGTGTGTGTTAGTCTGTAATGTTACGTTGCTTGCTAAAGCTATGTTTCTCGCGCATTCTGTTAGTGTATAATTTGTTAGTAAATTTCGTTTAGAGAAAAAACGTATTATTTAGCATAGATGTCGATTTTCTCTGTCTTATTACTTTGTGCCTGCTTAAATGTATCTGGAACCAGTTTATTTTGCCTTCTTTTTTGACATGCCTTGCGGGCGTAAACTGGTCTAACTTGTAGCTCTAGCAGAGCACGAGCAACTAAAGTTATTAGAACCCAAGAATCGGATGCTCATGCTGAAGAAAGAAGAATAGATCAAGCTGAAATAAAGCTGCCCTCAGTTAACACATTCCTCCCCCCCCCCCCCCCTCCCCACATCCCCTCATCTTCGTTTGTTTTTCTGTTTTTAAATATGTTGGAAATTGATTCTCTTCAAGAGACAGGTTCGATGTTAGAATGATATAGTAATAGCTTTCCGGTCATATTATGCCGACTAAGTGTTGTTTGGGTCCAATCCTTCGCTACCAAAAACTTTCTACATTCAATTTTGGCAAAGAAATTCTTAATCCACGGGTACGAAGTCACGGGTATCAGCTAGTATTAACTAAATTTCATCAAATCTACTTCCATAAAATTGTAGGAAAAGCAATCTATTGTCGTCTTCTCAAGTGGCAGTGGTAGCTTTGTTACTGAACTTATAATTAGTTTTTTAAAATTTATTTTATTGGCCTACGGTACAGAGACCATACAGCCATCTTATGTATTATACATTGGTACACATTAATTACAACGTATATAGTCCAGATTTACAGATACATTTAATATACAATTAAAATTCATAATAATCTTCAGATATGCAACAGTTTCAGACCTTAAAAATTCAAAATTCAATAGCTCCTTTTTTTTAAAAAAAAATGCTATTATACATTTACATACCCCTTTAACATCGCTGGCTAGGAGTAAAATTATATTTGTAGGTAGGGGGATTCCTATTCTGGCTAGTTCACTTATCATTTTATCCTGATGAGGTTTTAATTTTTTTGCATGAGAATATTATATGATTTATGTCTCCAGTAGCCTGGTCTTGACAATTACAAAGAGGAGATTCTCGAATCCCTATCCGGTGCAGGTGGCTTGGGAAATTCCCGTGATGGAATCGAGCTCTGCAAAAGTGGTAATAAGGCGTCTGCTGATGTTCCACTTGAAAAAAACATGGTTTTGTTGGTATTATTGGTTGGACACTTCCGCAGTGTGAGCCTTTAATGGTTTTTGATATATTCCACTCTTCTTGCCAAGTATCCATTTCACTTTCTTTGATGCTTGGAATCATGTCTGTGACCACAAGTTTCGTGTCCTCTTTATGTCCCACGTGTATAGCTTGTTTAGCCAATCTGTCCACCTGTTCATTGTGCTTTATTTCACTGTGGGATGGAATCCATAACAGATATGTCGTAATACCTAGTTCCCTATTGTACTTTAGGTGTTTCGTGATTTCCATTATTAATAGGGATAAGCGATTGTCCCAGGTTGTGTTTTCCAGACTCTTAAGTACACTGAGAAATACTAGAGTACATGCTGTAAAGAGAAAAAATTTGTATGACGTAAAATACTCATGAAAGTTCCTGATTCATCGTAAAGACAAATTTGTCTTTCACTTTATCTGCGCAGCACTTATTTCTAGAAGCAGGAGTAATATTGCCTAAAACATGGTAACATTCACTATATCTTAAAGTTATTTTAAAACTTCTAATTTCGGTAATATTATTTTGGGTAAAAAGATAGGCTACTCAGAATTCCAGAATATGAAGTCTTGAAGGCTCGCATCTTATAAAGTATAAAACACGTAAATATTTGACCATACTACACAAGTTAATGTAATTTATGTATAATCTTACAGAAAACATTAACTAAATTTCATGTAGTCTACTTTCATAATCTAGTATGAGCTCTTACAATGACCGCTTGCCGAAATATGAGATTTCCCAGGAAACGCAATCTATTGTTGTCTTTTCAAGTAGCTGTGGTAGCTTTGTTACTGAATTTACAATTACTTGTATATCTCAGTTCAGTTATTAATTAGAATAAAAAGTTTCTTACTGACGTTAAAAAAAAAAAAAACTTTAGATTTGCGATCAGTGAATATACTAATATTCGAAATGTCAGCACAATGCTCTAACACGTAGGTCCTATGAGTCGCACACACACCGCTCTCCAATAGAGTTCCTGGACTGCGTGATAGTTGGAATAAAGTGTTACTAGTCCAGTAACGGGGTCGTAAAAAGGGGGTCTCACAAACATTATATCACGTAGAAGATTGTTTTTCTTATCTTGTAAATATTGGTAAGAGTATGCAGAAACCAAGTTTTCGACCTCCAACACCCTCGGCACAATATTCTGCCGCCAAAAAACATCAAAATTTTGATACTTTTTTCAGTTTTCGTCTATAACTCCTTCCTGATGAGTCCTAGCAGGAAACATTCTATTTTAAATTTGAAAGAGGCCAAAATTTCCTATAACTTTGGTATGAGAAACTTTTTTCTAAAGTCAAAACTAAACAAACTGCAGTTCTTCGAAAATCAGCCAAATTTCACACTTTTCCTAAAAGTTGGGTTTTTAACTACTTTGCCGCTCAAAATGACCTGAAACCCCTGTGTATATAACAGATATATATGTATTTCTGTATTACATAGTATATATCTGCAGGAGCGGATCCAGGATTTTGGTTTTGGAGGGGTTTGAGCGGAGTTTTTTTTTTTTTTTTGGGGGGGGGGAGGGATTGGCTTGAGTGGATTTTGGCTTTGGGAGGGGGGGCTTGAGTCAGGAAAAGGGTAGTATTTATAGTCTCCTCGGGCCTCGAATCCTTAGAGCTAAAAACAGTCTCCAAAATTACAATGTTGGAGATGGACCTAGATACTTTTGGGGGGGGGGGGTTTAGCCCCCTAGCCCCCCCCCCCCGGATCCACCCCTGCTAATCTCTGTCTTCCTTTGCAGTTCTTACCTTCGACTATTCCCTCCGCCAGCAAATTGGCTATTTGACTACTTTTTGAAAATGGTTTTAAATAAATGCGATGTTGTTGCAGGCCATGTTTCCACGGTTGCTTAATTAATTACTAGTTGAAAGAACACCTCATAGAAAATGACCATTCACCAACAAACATAAACACAGATATGCAAATTCTCACTATCAACAACCACAGACACAACACAATCACTATACAGGAAAACTTATATATAAAAAAAGCAAAAAATGAAGGCAAACAGGTACTAAACGACCAAGTAAACCTCACAAATAAAACGTTACTCAATTTAATATACACAAACTCGACAGACAAAACAAAATAAACACAAACTGTATAATAAAACCCCACACATATATACATCACACATAAATATAAAACATTCTAACAAGACCATCACACATACTCACACTTTTCAAAACTCGCGCTATTGGACCGAGACATGAAATATACAAACAAAATGGCCACAGCAGACAACCGAAGGACGCGACAAGACATAAACAAACCACCTGACGCTAACAGTCGACTGAACGATGATAACAACCAATATTGTAAATATGATACAGGCAAAACATGCGTTGTATATGAAAACGGAGATGCGCAGCTGCATACCAGAGTAACAAATGTAAATAGTAAGTAACTTTTAGCTATAGAATATCTCATGCCCATAATTATGTAATAATAGGATAAAACTGTATATAAAAACTGTAACACAGATTCGTCGCTGATGATGCCTCGATGAGAGGTGAAACGCGTACGACGCAGCAATAAATAAACTAAACAGTTGCATTGGCGTGTTCTTTCAACTAGTAATGGTTTTAAATAGTTTATTGATACACGTTATTTACCGGGTACTATTAATTTATTGACATAAAATTCAACGTTAAAATCTGGATTATTTGAAAGGCCGCCAAAACGCTCCTTTGCTGCCTGGCGCGGGCCAACGACACTCGTGACGTCACGTGCCAGCAGGCGCTCACTCTAACTAAGTAACATTTGGTTTGTTTCTCTGAATTTGTGAATAAATTGTTGGAAATATGGATTAAAATAGTGTGTAGTACATCAATCTACAACCACAACAACAAAAACTCTCCAAATAAACATAATTGCCACATTAGCTGAAATAGAAAAAAAGTCGCTGCAACTTGCTCATAGAAACCCAGACGACACTGCAACTAAGTCTCATATCATTTACTGTAAATATAATTTGCACCATAATTTCTTTGAGATAATGTAGTACGCTGTTTAAGGCGAGTATCAGTAAAGTTGGGGTTCTTAGGTTCGATCCTCGTTTTGGAATATGTTTTGTTATTTGTGAGCGTTTTCTTTAGATACTAGTTGCTGTTAGTAGCGCCGCATATTCTTTTTCTAAAATCCACCAAAACATTAATTTTTTTCCGAATGTTTCACTAATTTTTGGATAGGAAGAGTATTATAAACATTTGAGACATTACCAAAAAAGACTTCAAAACTGAAACTGGACGTTACTTGCACACCAATAAAAAGTTTAAAAAAAAAAATGAAAATTACTTGCGCATTAAAAGTAAATTCCGCTTAAATAGATGCATTTATGTAAGAAAGGCAACATACAGTTGTATCGTCACGTAAAAAATGCCAACAAAAAGTATTCAAAGCGTTCCGGAATTGTTGGGTGATTAGCGTGCAATATTATTGTTAAAATAAATCCTATTATTCACCGCCGAGTACTTGGGTTTTGTTACAATTATTTATTTATTTATCGTATGGCAATTCAGACACTTTTAAGAACATTGATAAAATATATACACTGCAACTTTACAAGATTAAAGACATAAATCTAGTTTATTAATATAGTTTTTCGATTCCTGAGTTGCCAGCAGGAAATCCACAGGATCTTATAGGACATTCTTCAATAATATGACCAATAGTCTGAATCTCTCCGCATTCGCATAAGGGGGATGGTTGCTTGCCCCACTTGTACAGGGAGTGTGCGCATCTGCCATGCCGAGTTCTGATTTTGTTGAGTGTGGACCAAGTTTTACGAGGTAAATCAAAACCTGGTGGCTTTTGTGTGACGCAAGGTAAGCTGCTGTTTTGGGGTACAGTCCACTCCTGGATCCAAGCTTTGGTGATGTTGAAATCTTCACGAATAGCATCCCTTGCCGATTTAAATGGCGGTTTTCTAGAGCGAAGCCTGATGATGTTGGCATCCTTAATATCTTGGTGGATCGATAAGTTTCTATTATCCATTATTCTCTTGTACTCACGTGTAAGAGCATTTATCCGTCACAGGTTGGGTGGTGGTATGTGGCTCAATATCGAGAGCCATCTTGTGGGTGTTGTCTTGATCACGCCTGCAATCATACGCATAGCGTTATTAAGTTGGGTGTCCACTTTTCTCACATGCGGGCTATTTAACCAGACCGGAGCACAGTACTCGGCAGCCGAAAAGACAAGACCCAGAGCAGAGGAGCGGAGAGTGGAGGCCGATGCACCCCTGGAGGTACCGCATAGTTTTTGAATGATATTGTTTCTTGTTTTTAGCTTTCATTTTCGTTAGATGTGCATTAAAGAATAATTTTCGATCAAGGGTAACACCCAGGTACTTTGGTGTCTTATTGTGGGTAAGAATGGTTTCTTGGAACCGTATGTTAAGTTCCCTTCTAGCAAGTTTGCCAATTAGATGGAAGCAGGTAACCTCTGTTTTAGAAGCGTTGGGTTGGAGTCGCCACCTACGGAAATATTTTACCATTGTTTCCAGGTCTTCTGTTAGGATTTCTTCAGACGTTTCGATTGAACTGCACCTCGTGGCGAGAACCCAGTCGTCGGCATAACCAAACTTTTTTG
>JARYHS010001098.1:0-14000 GCA_031002005.1 Vandiemenella viatica
TAAAGGTTTTTGGTGTAGTATATATATTCTTTACAACCTTACCTTTACCACTTATTTTTACTTATAGAAATTAAATACCCTAATATTCCTTATATTTCCAGTGTCAGATCAGCTCAATATGATATAAAATTTCACACTTTTCGCAGGCGTCATTATCGAAAATTGCACTTACTTGTTTCTTTTCGGGTTTTGCGCTGCGTTTCTTTGCTGATAACGCCAACGTTTCGGCCCCAACCTGGAGCCTTCGTCACGGCTTCTGCTTATCTGCTTAGCAGAGAATAGTTTTATGATATTAATATGATTTTTATATAGATCTCTCTATCCGTCACTGGTCTTTTGATACCACCGCTGAAATCAAATTACTATTAAAATCATATCAAATATCCTTTAAGTATCAATTCCATTTCTTTATTACAATTTCAATAAGAAACAAAGATCATCAATTTATCTTTTCATCTTCCGTTTACAAACTACAATTAATTATCCAATACAACTTTTACAGTTCACTAATTTTATTTTATTATGTTATTCCGCCCTCGGGTTTATATTTTCAATGTTAAATCCCGCCAGGATTTGGTAGCTAGTTTCTTCATTAAGTGTTCCCAGCCAAGCCTCCTCTCATTTCTTTTTTTCATCTTTTCTTCTCTCACCAGAGATCTTCTATATCTCTGACTTGAAGTTGTGTCACCAGAGAACTTAGTAACCAAATGTTAATATCCAATATCATAATTACTTAATAGAGAATAATTTTATGATATTAAAATTCACAAGTGGTGAAGATGTGCACCTCACAAGGGGAATCGAAATTTAAATCCCGATTTACAATTTCGTCAAAAAAAACTACATAAAAGTACAAGTAATATCAAAATTTTCATCATCCCGTTATTGAATCAACTGGCGTGGTATCTTACGTATTCTATCTATTGATTCCACCCCCCTCCCCCCCGGACGTCTAGCATACGGTTCTGGCCATATTGTCGCGTTGGAACCGGGACAGGTGTGAATTCGAAGGTTACTTGTCAATGAACACAGCACTTAAACTGAGAACAGGTTTATTGAGAACTCAAACATACACGCAGCACTGACTGCCTCTTGGGCAGAATGCTCTTCTATTTATACACAGATAGAACGTACTAGAGATTACAAGAGTAGTTAACAAATGAAATGTGTAGAAGTTACAAGTGACCTTAGGAAACATGTAGAATCTTCTGGAAATAATAAACAGAATTAAATAATTTTTGTCAGTGGGCGGAATTGAACCGGCGACCTTCGGTACCGCAATTCGTGACGCTACCCGCTGCGCCATGCTGGCAGACGGTACACTGGCGTTCATGCGGCATTGCTCCCTCTCCTGAGGAAAACAGCGTCCCGCTGTTAGATTTCTTTTGGGGCACGCTGAAGTGTCCTGGATCTTGATCTTGTCGTGGGTCCTCTGTATGGCAGTTCTGGAGGGCCCCTCCTGTTTGTACTATTATCTTCCTGTCCGACTTCCTCAGTATCCAAACCGTCCTCAGAGTCCTTGAACAAGAAGCTGGTTGTGCCTAGCTGCTCGTCAGGATTGTAGTAAGGCTTCATGCGGAGGACGTGAACAATGTCCCTTCGCTTTCGTCGTTTCGAAGACGGCTCATAATCCTCGACTTCGTATGTGACGTCTGACCGGCGGCGTATGACACGATACGGACCAAAGTACCGCTTCAGTAACTTTTCTGATAGCCCAACCTTCCGGACAGGGGTAAAAATCCATACGAGATCTCCTGGGTTGTACGCAACAGGTCGGTGCTTGCCGTCATACCGCTGACGGTCCCTCTCCTGGGTGGCCAGTGTTCGTATGCGAGCCAGCTGTCTTGCTTCTTCGACCCTGGTAATGAGCTGTTTTATATAGTCATCCTGAGTGTCGTCCGGCTGGAATGGGAACAGCGTATCCATTGTGGTCTCAGCCTCACGGCCATGGAGCAGAAAAAACGGAGTGAAGCCTGTCGTATCTTGCCTTGCTGTATTATAAGCAAATGTGACCACTGGCAGTATTGTATCCCAATCCTTCTGCTCAACATCCACATACATCGACAGCATATCGGCTAATGTCTTGTTGAAGCGTTCTGTGAGACCGTTTGTCTGAGGGTGGTATGCAGTTGTCATCCTGTGGACAACGTCGCATCTTGACATGACCTCTGATACTAGTCTTGACTGGAATACCTTTCCACGATCGGATATCATGACACGTGGTGCTCCATGCTTCAAATTAATGTCTTCTACTAGAAATTTTGCAACCTCTGGAGCTTCTGCAGTCGGCACAGGTTTGGTGACAGCGTAGCGCGTGAGGTAGTCGGTGCAGACTATTATCCATCGGTTACCGGTTGTCGACTTCGGGAACCTCCCCAAAAGGTCGATCCCAATTCGGTGGAATGGAACTGCTGCAGGTGGAATTGGTACTAGATGACCTGGAGGTAATTGCGGCACATGTTTCCGTCGCTGGCACTCTTTACAGTGACTCACGTAATGCTTGACAGATCGGTAGAGACCCTTCCAGTAATACCTGCGTCTGATTCGGTCCAGGGTCTTCACAAATCCCAGATGACCGGATATTGGAGCGTCGTGGAAATACTTGAGAATAGCTGGCTGGAGATGAGCTGGAACGACCAGAAGCCACTTGGGGCCTAGTGGATCGTAGTTGTTCTTATACAATGTCCCATCTATCAATTGAAACCCTCCTTTGGCCGGTTCTCCTTTCTCCAAGGCGTCTATGGTTCTTAATAACTCTGAATCTTCCCTCTGTTCAGCTGCAACGTCACCTAATTCAGCGAGGGCTGAAATTCCATTCATGCTGTTGTGTTCTATTAAAGGATTCCTTGAAAGGCTGTCGGCATCCTTGTGTTTGCGTCCGTTTTTGAATACCACCGTGACGTCGTACTCTTGAAGTCTAAGTGCCCATCTTGCTAGTCGACCTGATGGATCCTTCAAGCTGGTTAGCCAACATAAAGAATGGTGGTCTGTTACGACGGTGAAAGGTTTGCCGAATAAATACGGACGAAACTTGTTGATAGCCCAGACAACTGCGAGGCATTCTTTCTCGGTTGTAGAGTAGTTTATCTCGGGCTTAGAGAATACTCTTGATGCATAGGCTATCACCTTCTCAGCACCTTCCTGAATTTGCACAAGCACTGCACCGATCCCATAACCGCTGGCGTCAGTGTGAAGTTCAGTTTCTGCATTCTCGTCGTATAAGGCTAGAACTGGTGCGGAAGTTAGAGCCTCCTTAAGTGCCTGGAAAGATCTTTCTTTAGTTTCATCCCAGTAAAACTTGGCGTCTCCCTGCAAAAGTTCTTGCAGTGGACGTGCCATGTTACAGAATCCTTTTATGAAACGCCGGAAGTATGAGCACAGCCCAAGAAAGCTTCTCACATCACGAATGTGCTGAGGAGTTGGAAATTCCATGACTGCCCTTACTTTATCTGGATCAGCGCGGACGCCATCTCCGTTGACCAGGTGCCCCAGGATTTTTATCTCTCTGGCGACGAAGAGGCACTTCTTCGGATTGAGGCGGAGTCCTGCAGTCTGAACACACTTCAGCACCGTTGACAGGCGACTCAGATGTTCTTCAAATGTTTTCGAGAAAACAACAATGTCATCTAAATAACAAAGACAAGTCGTCCACTTAAGGTGTCGAAGTAAGTTGTCCATCATGCGTTCGAATGTGGCCGGAGCGTTGCATAATCCGAATGGCATTACTTTGAATTCATAGAGGCCATCAGGTGTAATAAAAGCCGTCTTTTCTCTGTCAGCTTCGTCAACCTCGATTTGCCAGTAGCCTGTCTGCATGTCCATGGTTGAGAAGTATGTAGCTCCTTTCAAGCAGTCTAAGGCGTCGTCGATGCGCGGCAGTGGGTAGACATCTTTCTTTGTGATTTTGTTCAGCCGCCGATAGTCGACACAGAATCGCCACGTACCATCCTTCTTCTTTACGAGGACCACCGGAGATGACCAAGGACTCTCCGAAGGTTGAATAATGTCATTATGCAACATCTTCTCCACTTCCTCTCGAATTATTCGCCTTTCGACTGGTGACAATCGGTACGAGCGCTGGCTAGTGGGCGGATGATCCCCAGTATTGATACGATGCTTTATCGTGGGCCGTTTCGTCTGACCTTTTTTTTGCTGGGGTGTGAATACACCAGAGAATTGGCGTAGTATAGCTAACACCCGGTGGTGTTGTTCCTTGGTCAGGCCGGACCCTATTGGCAGCTCCATAGTTGTTTCCTCCAGCGTGTTGTCGGTACTAGTAACAGAGCATGGATCTTCGTTAATGACGTTGAAGCTCGCCCTCCTGGACTGGTTCAGCTGTCCCTATGCACATTCCCTTGGGGATAATTTGTGACTGCCTCGTGACAGTTGGTGATCCAAATGTCTCCTCGACCACCGATAATGCTTATGATAGCCGCTGGTATGTAGATTTCTTTCGTGAGCCTAATAAACTTTCTACTATCGACAAGCACTTCAAGGTTGCGGTCGTCCGTGTTTTTGACTGAGACTCTTCTCATTGCGAACGGCGGGATTGTAACGTTGTCAACGGCGAATAACTTCCCAGAAGATTCTGTGTTACGTGTACCCGTCGCAACGACTTCTTCAATTTGCAGCTCAGATGTTCCACAGTCAATGACAGCTTGGGATGCCTTAAGGAAGTCCCATCCAAGGATGACATTATGACTACATTCTGTTAAAATGACAAATTCAACTGGCTGGGTCCTGTTGTTGATGGTTATTCTCGCGACACAAGCTCCAGCTGGCTGGACGTACTTTCCATTTGCGACCTTTAGCACAGTTGCCCCCGTATCACGGAACATTGTCTTCTTTAGTGTGCGACGATAATTGTCCGACAATACTGGAGAAAGAAGCTCCTGAATCAACCAGCGCCCGGACAGGTTGGCCGTCGATTATAACTGTTGATGAGATTTCCCGACATCTTAGTGACTGTCATCCATGGAGGATTTTCATCTGCGGCGGCCTCACCTCCGTAGATGGTCGCCTTGCTTAGTTTTCCTGCGTGCGGCGGCTAGGGGAGCGGCTGGTAGCTCTGTCCGGCGACGATGAACGGCAGCGGCGCGTCGGGGATCGACCTCGTCTAGGGTACGGCGATGGGCTTCTTCCCGTAGGTCGACCGAACTCGTCAGCGGGTGGCTGCCTGGGGTAGAACTGTTTCGGATGGCGGACGTCTTGCGGCAAAATAATCGTCAAATACTCGTCTTCTCTCTCTGCAGTAGCGTACGACATGTCCAGGGCGCCCACAGTGGAAACATACTGGCGCGTTGTCTTCTGTCCTCCAGACGTCCGTTCGTCTGCGGGACGTCATAGGTGCCGGAGGATTTGGTTGTGGCCGTGTCGGCCGGTTCCTAGGCTGCCGTTTGGCAGCTGCAGCATACGTCATATCAGGGCGAGGCCATTCTTCACGTCGAGTGCGATTGGCTCGGCAGACAGGAGCTATTGTCTGAAATACCTCTTTTTCCGCCGCGTCGGCTCCTTCATGACCCACTAGGGCTTACATCCATGGCCATGATCTGATGCTCACTCGGTTCAAGAGTCCCAGCTGCCATGAACTGTTGTAATTCTTCTCTCACAATTTGTCGTATGAGAGACGCAAAGTCGTGCTGGTCTTCCACAACTGCCATAGGGACTACGTTAGGAAGTCTGTCATACTTCTTTCGCCCAACCCTCCTTTGTTGCATCTCCTCAATCCGCTGGCACCACTTGATGAACTCTTCCGTCGTAGCGACGTCTTTTATCAGAAGAGCTTGGTACATGTCTTCTGCAATACCTTTCATTAGGTGCGTGATTTTGTCGGCTTCAGTCATATTCGGGTTGACTACGTTGCATAGGGCCAAAACATCCTGTATGTAAGATTGCGTCGGCTCCCCATGTCGTTGGGCCCGGTTCTTCAGTTGTTCTTCCGCCGAGCGGATTTGTTCGCTGGTGGTCCCCAAACGTTTTCTTAAGTTCCGTCTGGAACATTTCCCAGTTATTCAGCTTTTCTTCGTTGTTCTCGAACCACTGCTGGGCGGTTCCGTCCAGATAGAAATAAACATTTGCCAAGCACATGGTATGATCCCACCTGTTGTACTTGGCGACTCGGTCGAACCCTTTTAGCCATTTGTTAGGATCCTGTCCAGCGTCTCCAGAGAACACCGATGGGTGTCGAATGTGCAGCTGTTCACGTCCTCCGCATGAAGCCTTACTACAATCCTGACGAGCAGCTAGGCACAACCAGCTTCTTGTTCAAGGACTCTGAGGACGGTTTGGATACTGAGGAAGTCGGACAGGAAGATAATAGTACAAACAGGAGGGGCCCTCCAGAACTGCCATACAGAGGACCCACGACAAGATCAAGATCCAGGACACTTCAGCGTGCCCCAAAAGAAATCTAACAGCGGGACGCTGTTTTTCCTCAGGAGAGGGAGCAATGCCGCATGAACGCCAGTGTACCGTCTGCCAGCATGGCGCAGCGGGTAGCGTCACGAATTGCGGTACCGAAGGTCGCCGGTTCCAGTTCGTGTAGGCGGCGACTTTTACGTTGCCTAATCGGAGCCACGGACGATGCAGCTGTTGCACAGGGTACCCGGCGTCTCCACCAAACTATGTCGCGTTGGAACCGGGACAGGTGTGAATTCGAAGGTTACTTGTCAATGAACACAGCACTTAAACTGAGAACAGGTTTATTGAGAACTCAAACATACACGCAGCACTGACTCCCTCTTGGGCAGAATGCTCTTCTATTTATACACAGATAGAACGTACTAGAGATTACAAGAGTAGTTAACAAATGAAATGTGTAGAAGTTACAAGTGACCTTAGGAAACATGTAGAATCTTCTGGAAATAATAAACAGAATTAAATAATTTTTGTCAGTGGGCGGGATTGAACCGGCGACCTTCGGTACCGCAATTCGTGACGCTACCCGCTGCGCCATGCTGGCAGACGGTACACTGGCGTTCATGCGGCAATATATGTAATTTGAGAGGATTACATGTCCTCGGGATACCCTTTGGGTCTTTAATGCAGTGGTTTCCCGTTGCCTTCTGCATCCCCATGCCGTTGATCATTTCTGATTCATCCGCCTTTAGGGGCCGTTTCCAACCCCAAGGGCAAGAGGGTGCCCTGAACCGCTCCCCGCTCTTCCGCCCTCTTTTCAGAGGCCGTTGGCAAGCAGTGGGTGACTCCTTATACCGGGAATCTTTCAGTCGCCAGAGCCTCGTCCGTGCAAACAGGGTGCACCACGTGAAGGAGAGGTTGACATTTGGTTGGAAAAGACTAGTATAGTCTCTCCCAAACCCTTACACCCCAGTTCTCTAGCAAGTTCCTCTTTTTTCCGTTGTTTTCAAGTTATCACCTTATTATTATTCATTTTCGTCGCACCGATGACTACTTTCACATTAGCCTTACCGTGACGTCATACTGGTTTAGGGGGCTGTAAGACACCTGGGTCGTATAATGCGAAATATGTTAACTCAACTCGAACCACGTGCATAAATCATATAAAAAGTTCTGTGACTATTTATATAAATTTCTAGAGACAGGTTAATTATTTTAAATAGTTCGTTATTACCGCGGTAGCCAGATGATGTACAAAACCATTCCTAAGCAGGAGCAGAGTGTGTAACTAATAAAAAAAAATCATCAAACAAGTAAACATAAACACCAAACGTTTATTGTAAGATCTTAAAACATCGAACTGGTTGGTCACCACCAAATTTTAAATACAAAGGCTGATCGAAGCTTCATCATTGCGTAGATTGAAGAATTCTTTAAGAAGAAAAAGGAAATTAATAATCGACTCCGCTTAGCACTAAATTATTTTAGTGTCACTGCTAATGTTCTTCTTCACTTCGGTAGTGTTCAGAACTTTTCACATCTCACGTACTAACCGAGTTAAACAAATTAAGTTCTGTTCTTGGTACCAATAAACCGAACAATTACTGCAGCGTCGCTCTCCGCGCTTCACGAGCCGCCCGCTACCACACTTGGGTTACGACTGCACTTGAAAAAATGTATTAATCCGCTACTCAGGTACTACTTGCGGATCGGCGGAAGGTGACTGTGACATCACAGGACCTACAGTTTAACGTGGAATCCGAACCACGGAAGCGTTCTGGTGTACTCCACATTACACAGCAAGCTGTGCCAGAGGTGAAGGTCGGGTTAATAGTCTATGAAATTCCCTGCCGAGACAGAGATTCGAACCGGCGACCATTCGAACATCACCTTAACCACCACTCGTTATAATTTGTGGATATCACATATTTAATGACAATTTCGCGAATGTCGTTGGTAGCAAAGCTAAAACGAGGCGCAGAGAATCCGAGGCAAAGCAGAGGACGATACATTTATGGAGAGGCGTGGATAAGGGGGAAGGATGTTACGGAAGCAGCCAGAAGGAAGTTGCCAAAGTTATGAAAACATTTATACCTTAAGTGAGAAGGTTATTTGTGTAAAACCTAAGTGTATGTAAAAGTTGTAAGCCGTGAGAAGCTCCGGAATAAATGTGTGTTAAAGTTGAACTTCAAAGTTTAGCTGCGGCCGTAAAACTGATGGTACTCTTGAACTAAAGGTAGCAAGAAACGAAGAAACTCCACCTTTCTTCGTTGCATTTTATTTCAGATAAAGAAATAATAACGGAGGCGAGGTTGACGACATTATAAGTCTACACGGACAGCTGGATTTAACAGCCATTTATGTCAAAGTATGGGAAAGAATATATCCCATCACATGAGGAAGTTACTGAAGAAGATATACAAAGGTAAAAATAACATATGTTTGAATCGCTTACGAGGTCGGCGACAATTATAACCGGTTAGTATTTAGATAAAAAGATGCGTAGCATTGTAGCTTGCGAGTGGAAGGTTATAATTCCACACACGTTGGGATCACGCATTGTCTCGCAAGGCACGTTACAAAGTTGTAACGTTATAGTGGGAATTAAATAAATATCTGTTAGCTCCTGAGTGAATGATATCGCAGGCGCGATGAACAATATCGCAGGAGTCTCGATTGTTGTATAGAGAGTATGCGCTGGTCGGACGTATCAAAATGACACCGGTAGTGCGCGAGTTTAGAGTGAATTGTAATCCACTAGCATCGTCGCATGATGACCGAGACGTTTAATAGAAACAGTGTGGAGAGAGTGGACTCTACTAGCAGGACAGGCTTAAGGAATTCTGAGGCCCCTGCGCAGTTTGATTTCGGGGGCCCCTACTTCTTTTCTAGATGCACTTTTGCCTACACTTTTGATCATTTTCGTGACTTTATTCACACACAGACACACTCACACACACACACACACATATATATATATATATATATGAGGGATATCGAGAACATCCAAAAAGAATAACGAAGAATAATCAGTAAAATTATTGGACCAACCAAAACCTCAGAAGAAGGCTACATACTGAAGTCAAACAAAACAGTAGAGTCCCACTCAAACATAGCCAACGACATCAGAAAACGCAGATTAAAATTCTACGCTCACATCTACAGGATGCCGGATCACAGATTAACTAAGCAGATATTCAAACTCATGCAACCATTAAAAATGCCTAACAGTTGGTTCGATCAAGTAAGACAAGACGTGGAAAAAACCTAAAAATCAAGAGTTCAAAAATGTTAGATCGCTAAATCTTCACACAAAAAATACACGACTGGGTAGTCATGCCAGAAACAAAAGCGAAGAAGACCGGCACAACATGGACAGAAGAGAGAAAACTTGCCTTCAGTAAACGGATGCAAGAATGCAAAAGAAACTCAGACAGAAAATGACTACGTTGTGCGTGATCTGTATAGGTCTAATCGCATAAATTAAATATATATATATATATAAAATCTGTGTGTAGCTCAAACAACGATTAAAGAGGCGGACTGATGTTTTATCTAAATCTGTGTACAATCGGGCCAGCAGTTTATTGAGCATTAGCTGAACGGGACCAACTTCGCCGAGTCTTTGGTGTTTGTTCAATGCATCTCTTATGGATCTCCCAGCTACTGTCACTTTTATTTCTGGCTCAGCCCTGCTACCCGTTGTGTCAAAAGGAATTGTTTTTGTATTCAATTTTATAGCAATTATATTTATTATACACTTTTTGTATACGACATTTCGTTTCTTATTTTTCTTTGCTAGTACATATATGATTCTGGGGCTGGAGACACGTGAGCAGACATACACATTTTAACTCAATAACTTTTTATATGAAACGTCGAAAGATGAATGAGTTTATTGGAACGAAATTACATAAATTACTGAAACAGGTTCAGAGCAATACACGCCTTTAAATATATAGACCTATTGTAATTACATCAGATACGACTTTCTCAAAACTTAATCTGATGAAGGACATCTCGTGGTACTCCACGCCTCGGAAACGTCTATTGTGAACGCAGCTTCTTAACATTCTAAATTTGTAGATTATTTAATTTAACAAGAAATTTGTTCGTTAAGACAGGATAAATTTTGAAGGGGATCGTGGCGGGGCCCTGACTACTCGGACTGAATCGCTAGCGGATATAACTTTCGATTGGCGGCGTTGTTGTATCTACAAGAGTGCGGAACAGAACTGTGTTTTAATGACTATTCTTTTGAATTTTTACTGGTGCCACGACTCACTTCCATCAATCCTTTTCATGAACTTAGCAACTTCGGTGAAGAAGATTTAAAAGTGTCTAGTGGCAAGCGCTGGCGAATGGATGTTCAGTTTAATAAAACTTTCGTGATCTGTGATTAGCTACACGTGTATGTCGGCTTTCGTCTGTAGTGTGTAGTAGTACCTGAATATGGCTTATTCAGCCTTTCATTACGCATAGACCACTGCGCTGGCGACCGGGTCAATAGAATCTGTAAATGTGTAAAAGCTGGGACAACTATACTAGTAGTGGCATGCAACAGAATATGAAACATTAATTTTAAATCAAGCTACACCCCATATGAGTGTCAGAAACTGTCGGTAGCGTTGTTAATGCAATGTTTTAGCAGTACGATTCTACTGGTAGAACTTTTTTTTTTTTTTTTTTTTTTTTTTTTTTTTTTTATAACAGTTTAACGTCCCTTTTTAACAACGTGGTCTTTAGAGACGGGAAAGGATGGGGGCAAGGAATGGGAAGGAATTCGGCCATGGCCTTTTGAAGGAAGCATCCCGGCATTCACCTGGAGTGATTTGGGGAAACCATGGAAAACCCAAATCTGGATGCCCGGACGGGGATTCGAACCGCCGTCCTCCCGAATGCGAGGCCAGAACGCTATCCGTTACACCACCACGCTCGGTCCTGATAGAACTACCTTACGTTCAAATGAATAATGTTATTATTATTTCGTATCAGAAACATACAGTTACACAATCACAACATCAAATTATACTGGACCAGAACTTGGCCACTTCCAGTGCATTTTCTGAGGCCTCATACAGATCAGCTGCCGAGCAGGATGCTGGACACAGTCGACACTGGAGCATGTGCTGGACAGTCTGGTCTTCACCGCAGTCGCACTTGATATCACTGATCTCAGCATAGCCCCATCTTGCTAAGTTCACTTTGCATATGCCCACTCCTGATCTCAGCCTATTCAAAGACTTCCACGTCAACCATCCCTCGTCATAACCACGTGGCAAAGATTCAGACACTCTTCACCAGCCATGCGGAAGGGGAGCCTTAGCTTCCCATAGTTGTAACCTGGCTTCTTCAGTTGTCATTGTAAGTTCCTGAATTATTCTTAGGAAACTTTTACTGGACTTTAGTCTTTGCCTGTGAGGGATATGCCCATATAGTGGATGAGATTTTCCATGGTTCATTTTCCTCCTTTCCTTGTTCACTGCTATTTCCCTTCGAACAGAAGATGGTGCTATTCCTGCGAGACGATGAATAATAATTGATGAGCAGTTTTATGTTAACTGCACCGCCTTTCGACGTAAAGCCAACACATTGTAAGGGGAAACGTATGTTCCTTATATTCGAGAAGTATAGACGAATGATTTGATTTCATACCGAACTAGTGTCGGTCTCTTAATCCGGAAGTTGCGGGTCGTAGAAGGCTGGCCCGGTGGTCAGAGGTCAGGCGCAGTGAGAAGGCTCGCAGCACTGACCATGGATACAGAACGTAGGCAGTGGTAGAGATACCGCGAGGTGTGCGAATTAAGACTTAGGTCGAGAGGCAGTGACAGAGAAACTGCTGTTGCCACGGAAAGTCATGGATCGCACGACACATAACGCAGGATTCATTCCTGAAATATACAGCCTTTTACGAGGATCTATTTGTTCCAGCACCTACTCCGTTATAACAGCCCTCATACCTGAACTTTAAATAGAATTATATTTAATGAAATATCTGTAGTGAGCTAAAGTTTGCTTGAATATGATCTGGTATGTTTATTTTACAAATTTCTTGTAAATCAGTGTATATAGACTTTATTTTAAGAAAGGAAATTATTTAATGGCCATTTAATATGTTTAAGAACAGGATTGTACAAGAGAATTGCTTAAATGTGTGTAATTACAAGTATTAATGCAAGTTACAATGTCTACAGGACAATTTTCTACAGTTTAAAATGATTTCTGTAAATAATTTTGTGTTTAAGTATCTTTAATTTCCATTTCTGACCATTTCGTAATGATGTTAAGTGATTATGTATTAATTCTGATAGTTTTTTAGTATGTTTAATTGTTTGGGTAATTGTTAATGTTCAAGAAATATCTGGCGGACGCTTTTGAAGAATTCCAGAAATTTCGATAGAGCCTATATAAAGAAATCAGCAGAAGGAGAGTTTTAGTTTACAATAGTTTGATACAGATTCACTTTGGAACTGCCAAAGATTGCGCCAGTAGTATCTCTGAATTGTATCTTTGCACGTAAACAATATCGCTGACGTTGTTTTGAAAATAAACAAAAATATCAAACTGAACTTTATTGTGGACTACTTAATTAATTACTATATTAATTAAACCACCGAAGACCCTAACACTGTTAAATGAATGACTTGCGGTATTAGTTTTTTTTTTTTACTTATGGCTTTATGCCTCGTTGACGTCGAGGTCATTAAAGGCGGGATGGGACTTGGGACAACGAACAGGAAGGAATTCGGCCATGGCCTTTTGAAGTAAGCATCCTGGCATTCGTTTTGAGTGATTTGGGGAAACACAGATCTTAATACCCGAACGGGGTTTCGAACCGGCGTCCTCCGTATGCGAGGCCAACGCGTTGGCCCTCACCTACCACGCTCGGTTAGGTATTCGTATAAGTTTATTTTAATAGATAAATGCAGCCTAAGCAATTCAATATTTGTTCGCTTTTACTCTCAGAACGCGTTTGGCTTCTTAAATGAATCATCTTTAGCGGTTTTCTTCTTGATTGCGTGAACATATTTCAGTATTACTATGTTTTACATTTTGAGTACTGAAAATTTTTTATCCAATTATAATCCGCTTATATTTTTGATATATTGCTCTATTTATCCAAGATTATCGGCAGCAATGGTTTTTGTCTGCTTTTTGGATTACAGGTCATTTTCTGCTTGTGTTATTTATTGCATACGTAAACTGAGGATAGTGGATACATATCAAAAATTTAAGAAGGTTATAATTTGTATATAAAAAAAATTAATACTCAAAATGTAAAACATAATAATATTGTAACACGTATACAATCAACAGGAAACCAGCTGAAGATGCTTCAGTTAAGAAGCGAAAAGCGTTTGGAAAGTAAGTAAACGGAAAAATAGTTAATTGCTTATGCTGTATTTATTTATTAATATTATCAGCAACGAGGAAAATGATTCACAACGTCCAAACATTAGTGTAGCCCCAGAGCAATGGAATTTTTTTTATTTTTTTATTTTTATATCCTGGTACATAATAGCCCAGCACCTAGTTTCTATTCTGGGCCCATATTTCCAATATATTACAAGAGGTACATAAGATAATTATAGTTTGCAAATAATAGCTAAATATTATTCAGGATGTAAAACTAGTTTGTAACG
>JARYHS010001099.1:0-21117 GCA_031002005.1 Vandiemenella viatica
TCACAGACTAGACAAAAATCTGGGACATGAGGACATGGCTGAATTGTTGCTGTAGTAAAATACGTTTCAATTCGTCATCAAAGAGGCATTCCCTTAAGGACTGTTTCTTGAGGGCTTTACTGTAGGTCTCAAGGGCCGTGGTCAGCATCGATAAAAATTTGGAATGGTTGGTTAATAACATACACATAGGTAAAAAAAGTCTAAGTTAATGGTTCCTAGAATTATTTTTGGCATATTTCTGGCCTTCAGGTTGGAAAAAAACAAAAACCAAAAACACAGAAAAACACAACAAAAAACACCAATAAAAACCCAGAAAAGTGCAGTTCGAGTCCGCACCGTAGATTTTTCCTGAAAACGTCATGATAAAATTATAGCAAGTGTTTTGTATTAACATGTTATTTAATCACCAATCTCTTATTACAGTGGTTAGTAGAATAGTATAACTCTTACAGAAGAGATAAATTACAAGATTATCGCATGTATCAATGTATCAGAGGTCTGTGATACCTAAATTAACACACGTACACTTCACACTACGTCCAATTCAAGTGTCCACTGAAGGTCATATCAGTGGTGTGCGGTGTTGCCGAGTGTTGTCGGGGCAGGAGTAGTCATTGGCTTCATTTCAAACTGCGCGAGCATAAAGTCAGTCAGCATTATCTCTGCCGGCATTAAGATTAAAGCCTCCAGTGAGGAGCATATATGCGTCATTTCGTCCAATGTCGGCATGATGGTATGAATGTCAACCGAGTATCCAGATAGCGACGTGAGGATCAGCCTCTTTATTTAAAAAAAAAAAATGCTTTACGTCTCTCAACAGCGAGGTCTTTAGAGACGGGAAAGGATGGGGGCAAGGATGGGGGCAAGGAATGGGAAGGAATTCGGACATGGCCTTTTGAAGGAAGCATCCCGGCATTTGCAAGGAGTGACTTGGGAAACCATGGAAAACCCAAATCTGGATGCCCGGACGGGGATTTGAACCACCGTCCTCCCGAATGCGAGGCGAGATCAGCGTCTATATATCCTCGTGCCAGAATGGATTTTTTTTTTTGAAGGAAGCATCCAATTATATCCTGGAGTAATTTTGGAAAACCATGGAAAACCGAAATCTGGATGCCCGGACGGGGATTCGAACCCGCATCCTCCCGAATGCGAGGCCAGAGGGGTGCATGCAGAACGATGCAATCAGGAATTACAATTCTTCCTCCACGACGACGTTGATCATGCAGATATCACCGACCTATTCATCGATCAGTGAACGCCCAGTGCGAGTGTTTATACGATTTGACTGTTTTATTTCCTTTACGGCGCTGACGTAGATCTAGCATTCGTTTGGCTCTAGACTTTTTAGATTTCTTGTGTTCCTTTTGAAGCGATATTTCTTTTAAATTGCATTTTCTATAATTCCGAGTATATTTATGATCCATATAAGACATCTTGATTGTTTTTGTAATTTTCTATTTAATATTGGTCTTTACTAATATGCGATTTTTTTGTAATCTCACTTTGGGTCCTAGTAGAGCTTTGCGAGTTCTTTAAAATGACACGTGAATCAACGTGCTAACTGAACGAATTTTCACTGTACCCTAATTTATAACTTTACGCAACGCTAATTCGAAACAATCGCCAACATGCACTCATACGTACTACTCCGATGACATCAGTGGCAAAACAAATGCCCCACGATGAACTTGTATAGACATCATGTGGGCTCAGCCGTAATTAATGCATTATTAGTATCGTAAGTTATCAACGATTAAAATCTGATGGTATTTTCTAACACAAGAAAGTACGACCGGCTGTCACCATACTTCAAGAGTGAATAGAAGTTTTCACCGGAAAACGTTGAGAAACACTACTTTACTTAACACAAATGAATAAAAGTAGGAACTAATTTAAAATATTTCTCGCAGTTATAAAATGTTATTGATATTTTAAAGTAAGGATAGCGTGAGTCATGAACAACCTTTACATTAATTTTTTTGAAGTACTAGGCAGGTTTTTTTTTAAGTAAGTACCGTTTTGAAATTAAAAAAGACGTGCAATATATCTCAATAATTTTATTTTTACATGAAAGCCTGTACCTTACTCTACTTTTCTACATAATTCCCTTCAATATTGCACTTGTCATAACGTAGTACCAGTTTTTGAAAACCCTCCTCATAGAAGTCTGCCGCCTGACTTGTTAACCACTGCATCACAACTGTTTTGACTTCGTTATCGTCTTCAAGACGCTGACCGCCCAGGTGTTTCTTCAAGTGCAGGAACAGATCAGGGCTGTACGGAGGATGATCTAGAGTTTCCCATCGAAAAGATGTGATGAGATCTTTGGTCTGATTAGCCACATGTGGACGGGCATTGTCATGCAGCAAAACGATGCCCTTGCTCAACTTGCCACGTCTTTTGTTCTGGATTGAACGGCGCAGATTGTTCAATGTCTCACAATAAGCTGCTGCATTGATTGTCTCATTACGAGGCAGAAATTCCACAAGCAATACTCCTTTTCTGTCCCAAAAAACTGTGCACATGATTTTCCGGGCAGAAATCGTTTGCTTGAACTTCACTTTTTTGGGTGAATCTGAATGCCGCCATTCCATGGACTGTTGCTTTGATTCAGGTGTGACGTAGGCCACCCATGTCTCATCGCCCGTAACAATTTGGCTTAAGAAATCATCACCATCGTTGTGGTACCGCTCAAGGAAAGTCAATGCACTGCCTAAACGTTTGGTTTTGTGCACATCCGTTAACATTTTCGGTACCCAACGTGAGCACAATTTTCGGTAATTCAAGTGCTCGGTCACAATGCCATACAAAACACTACGAGAAACATTAGGAAAGTCATCACACAAGGAGGAAATCGTAAAGCGTCTGTTTTCTCTCACCTTATTGTCCACTTTCTGCACCAAACTTTCATTAACGACCGAAGGACGCCCACTCCGTTGTTCATCATGCACATTTGTGCGGCCATCTTTAAATGCTCTCACCCACTTTCTCACCATTCCATCACTCATAATGTTTTGTCCGTAAACTGCACAGATCTCACGATGAATATCGATCGGTTTTAGGCCTTTAGCACAAAGAAATCTTATAACAGCCCGTACTTCACAGTCGGCGGGACTCACGATTATCGGAGGCATCTTAAACACTCAGTGAACAACGTAAACAAGGAAGAATTAGACTGTAATGGCGTCAGTGCGTAGGCAAGAGATGCAGGTACCCAGTGCGCATGCGCGGAACGCCGACCGTAGCGCTGCAGCCACGGTGTGACAAAACGGTACTTACTTAAAAAATACGCCTCGTAATTATTTAAAATTATTTGATAATTTGTCCTGATCTGATATGATATCAATAAGAGTAAATCCTCTCCATTCGGATCTATTGAGGAGACTAATTCATGTTTCTCGGAGGACGCATTCAGAGCTTAAACATTTTGCGCGCAACGTACGAGTTCACGATGAAACTGCGGCAAATATAAAGAATTATTATCAAGGATTAAATTTGTCACTGAGCATACCGCACAACCGACTTTATTCTTCTCTCCTCTTCCTCTATAATCCTTACGAAGAAGGAGAATTTAAAATAAATTAGTTACAGTCATTGTTACTTCAACTGAAAAATCTTCATGACTTTCATTAATGCAGTTTGGAATTAATTCAGAATTCACTGTTGACAATTTGACAGAAAAATACCTTTGTACCAGCAGTAAACGTATATTTAAATCTGCGGCTACACAGAGAAATTAAAACCAACAATTAAAGAATGAATCTAGAGTATGTAATAGAAGTGCCTTATATTTGAGGTAAATGATTTTCGTAAGTAGTTGCAACACATCGGTTAAATCTCCGAAAGATAATATTTTAGTAGAATTTATTTCCTATTTACTGTGAAATTCACGATTAATACGATGGATTCGCCCACAATTCTAAACGCAGAGTATGGAAAAATTAACAAGGTCAATAAAATTAAATTCCTAGGTGAAGTATACAGATTAATGGGCTTGATTAGAAAGCGAACAGATCAAGAGCAAGATAACCAAAACTACCATACCAGCTGACTAGAGATACATTCAATAAGAAGAAGCTCTCAAGGAAAACTAAAATCAAACACAGTAATCAGTCTCTACTCATCAGAGTACATGTTTTCTATGAAAAAGGGAGAAACAGGAAAAAATAGAGAAAAAGGAAAGGAAAAAGTTGGGGAAGATTTAAAACTGAAAAGGGAGAGTTTATGCACCGGAGTAATAAAGATAAAAATGATATTGCGAATGTATAACAGCAGACTTAAAAAAAAAAAAAGAATTTTCAGTCACGTCTACAAGAGTATGAATGGCAACTAGTGAAAACAAGGAGTAAAGAAAGATATGGTACAGATCGGATTAACAGAGGAATTAATGCAAGACAGAGTAACTTTCAGACGATTGATACAAATATTTCAGTGATTTGCAAGAGAAGGAGAAGAGGAAATGTAACAACATCCGGACGCAAGAAAGGAGGAAACAACAGAGTAAAAGGATGAACAATTATTAAAAGAGAGAAGCATTGAGATGAATGCACAAAATTATTTACGTGGTCCCTCGATAGGAAAAGATAAGGAACAAATATCAAACGAAACCACTGTGCGGTGGAAAACAAAAATTGAGAGTAATATTGACGTAGGGTATTTCAAATTTCAGACATTTCTCCTTTCCACAATCTTATTAGATACTCAAAACCATACTTGGAGCTATCTCCCTTTAGAAATAATGAGAGAGAATTTTTAACGCGTGAAAAAGGTGATTACTGATTATGAATCGTGCTGCTATGGATGCGACCTCGAAACAAAGCAGCAATCAAGCCAGTGGAAGACTTGTGCTCTCCTCATCCCAAAAAAACTCGCCAAGTGAAGCCAAACATCAAGACAATTGTCATTTGTTTTTTCGATTGCAGAGGTGTTGTGCACGTGGAGTTCGTTCCCCCGGGTCAAACTGTCAACCAGGAGTTCTACTTGGAGATTTTTAAAAGATTGAGGGAGATTATATGGAAGAAAAGGTCAGATCTTTGGCGCACAGGCGACTGGTTCATCCATCATGACAACGCGCCGGTCCACACCGCCCTCTCCGTAAAGCAGTTTTTCACCATAAACGGCTTGACACCGATTGTACACCCCAGCTACACACTGGATCTAGCCCCCTGAGGTTCTTTTTGTTCCCCAGATTCAAAATGGTTATGAAAGGAAAGTGTTTTGCCACTGTGGAGTAGGTAAATAAAAATCGCCGGAAGGCATAAAGAACATGCCGATAAGTGAATTTAAAAGCTGTTTTGAACAATGGAAGGATCATTTCAAGTAGTGCGTTGTGGTCAGTGGAGAATACTTAGAAGGTGATCAAAATTTGGTGCGAAAATATTAAGAAATAAAGCTGTTATGACGAATTTCCCGTTTTTTTTGGGTCCCCCCTCGTATGTTGAGGTTCTGTTGCTCTAACATTTTTTTTTTTACTCCCTTTTTTAATACACTTTCTTGCAATGTTTCCTACGTACACATGTTTTTAAATAATCTTTATTTTCTGATCCTTTATTTTTATTATATGATTTCCATCATTATACATTATCATTAATCAGCATTTTGAGCATTTTATTACCTTTGAATTAGTGTATAGCACTCCTTAAGAGATAACTGTCATTTCTGCAGTATACACATTTGAAGTTATCTTTTCGAAAGTTTATTAGGTATCGGACTTTCGGGTTGGTTTGACAGTTTATTTTTTATGGTAAACATTTGATCGAAAAAATTAATAAATCGCTTGCAAAAAAAATAACGTTTAAATAGGGGCCATTATCGATGAAATAATGGAACCTCTGTCGTAAACATTACGTTAAACAGGCAAAGTGAACTTTTTTGAAGACAGTTGATGGGTATTGAAAATTGTGTAAATTTTTTTTAGGTTGACTGAATTTAAATCAAATATCAGATATTAGGAATAATGAAAAATTCTGTTGAGTATTCTGTACGAAATTCTCATGCTTTCTACGCATATATTTGTGTAGCTACTTAGATAATATTATTTTCATTTGTGCATCAGAAAAGGACAGTTATCAGGAAGTGCTAACAGTTCTGGAGCTACAGTAATTTTTCACCACTACACAAAAAAAGTCTTCACAATCAAATTCAATGGAAAATTGCTGTAACTTTTGCATCAAACAAGAAACCTGACCCAGTAACCCTTCCGTTTGAAATTCTGCAAGTGACAACAAAATATCAGAATTTTCTTCTAGAAGCAGGCAGCAGGACGTTTTTTCAATAGACTGTACCACAGATTTGAAACGAAACTTTTTTGTGTATTCACCCTCGCCTAGCCTTCAGTCGATATAACACATTATGTTTTGACTGGCTTCCTGAAACCATTTGATTTCGGCGAGTGTTCCTTAGCATTAGCTGAAGTTTAAATTGCTGCCGACATCTCGTACCAGAAAACTGTATATGCCAGCTGCACATTTACGTTCTATTGCTATTCGCAAATTCTCCACCGTAGTTTATTTCATCCGAAATAATCTTATTTCGCCTCAAGACACGCAATACAGAAACGTACGTAAACTGTAAGGAAAGTCGGAAAGCGCTCATTCACGCCTGGGCCAACTTAACTGTTAAACACTGAAGAGCAAAGAAACTGGTATAGGCATGCGTATGCAAACACAGAGATATGTAAACACCAGAGTACGGCAACGCCCTGTATAAGATAACAGGTGTCTGGCGCAGGCGTCAGATCGGTTACTGCTGCTACAATGCCAGGTTATCGCGATTTAAGTTTGTTTGAACGTGGTGTCATAGTCGGCGCATGAGGGATGGGACACAGCATCTCCGAGGTAGCGATAAGGTGAGGATTTTCCAGTACGACCATTTCACGAGTGCACAGTGAATATCGGGTATCCGGTAAAACATCAAATCTCCGACATCACTGCGGCAAGAACGGGGCCAACGACGACTGAAGAGAATTGTTCGACGTGACAGAAGGGCAACACTTCCGCAAATTGCTGCGGATTTTAATGCTGGGCCATAAACTAGTGTCAGCGTGCGAACCATTCAACGAAACATCATCGATATGTGCTTTCGGAGCCAAAGGTCCGCTCGTGTACCCTTGCTGAGTACACGACACAAAGCTTTACGCCTCGCCTGGGCCCTTCAACATCGACATTGGACTGTTGATGACTGGAAACATTTTGCCTAGTCTGACGAGTCTCATCTCCAATTGTATCGAGCGGATGGAAGTGTACAACTTCATGAATTCATGGACCCTGCATGTCAGCAGGGACTGTTCAAGCTGGTGGAGGCTCTGTAATGGGGTGGGACGTGTGCAGTTGGAGTGACATGGGACCCCTCATACGTCTAAATGACAGGTGACACGTACGTAGGCATCCTGGTTGATCGCCCGCATCCATTAATGAAACATTTAGGAAGAAGAAGGCGATGGAAATGCAGAAAATGATGGTAAGCGCCGGCGTGCAAACAGATCGGCAGCTGTTAATAGACGAGCAAATAGACGAAATTTCCTCCACCTCTGACTCGTATTATTGCCAGCGTTTTGTTAGAGGCGGTGGGCTCGGATATTCCAAAGAAAACGAATATCATATTCACAAACCAAGTATGCGTACCAGCCAAATAAAACACCCGAACTTTGTGAAAAGTCAACCGAATGCCATTACTGTAGATCCAGCGGTATTGTATGCCGATTTTGAGGATACACTTCGGCTAACTAGACTCGAAGAAGTGCATACACTTACACTTGCCCTCCGACATTTGACAAGAGTCCTCCATCCTGGCGGTAAAAACATAACGTTCCCGCAACCTTCGGCAATCGACAGAATACAACTGAGGTCACTAAATTTTCCAACAGATCCATCTCAGCTCCTGACACTAGTTCACAAGATTTTTGAGAGAAGAGGAGAAATATTTGATCCTGAGGAAACATACAAGCAGTTTGTCATGACCCATGGACGCATTCTGCTAGATACAAGACTACCTTGGCCCCAGTGCAATGTGCACACAAGACACCCGTAAATTCTATGTTAAAAGTGCCGCATGAACGCCAGTGTACCGTCTGCCAGCATGGCGCAGCGGGTAGCGTCACGAATTGCGGTACCGAAGGTCGCCGGTTCAATCCCGCCCACTGACAAAAATTATTTAATTCTGTTTATTATTTCCAGAAGATTCTACATGTTTCCTAAGGTCACTTGTAACTTCTACACATTTCATTTGTTAACTACTCTTGTAATCTCTAGTACGTTCTATCTGTGTATAAATAGAAGAGCATTCTGCCCAAGAGGCAGTCAGTGCTGCGTGTATGTTTGAGTTCTCAATAAACCTGTTCTCAGTTTAAGTGCTGTGTTCATTGACAAGTAACCTTCGAATTCACACCTGCCCCGGTTGCAACGCGACAAAAGTTACTCAGCTGAATACTAAAGGAAACGCCATGGTTCTACATGAAATCAGAAAGGTGGCTGAGGAATTGAGATCAGATATTATTTGTCTACAAGAACCGTACTCCTGGCAAAGCAAAATCCCGCACATGCCTGTAACATCACGAATAATCACAGAGGGCAATAACCCAATGGCAGCAATAATCGTTTTAAATAAACAGATAACAGTTACAAAAATTACGCAGTTATGTGATGAACACACAGTATGTGCTGAGATAGGAGCAGCATGGGGAAGCTTCATAATGGTAAGCATGTATTTCCAGTACAGTGACGAGATCTTCCCATACTTAGATAGAATACGGCAGATAGATGCAGCTCTGGGAAATTATCCACTAGTTATTGCAGCGGACGTCAATGCAAAGTCTGCTCTTTGGCACAGCAAGAAGACTGACAGGAGAGGGCAACTTCTAGAAGAACTGTTAAGCGAATTGGGTCTAGAGGTTAGAAACCAAGCACATAATCCTCCTACTTTCTGTAACAGTGTTGGCGCAAGAACAAATATCGACGTAACAATTACAAACATTCATGCGGGGAATTTGCTTTGGGGTTGGAGAGTGCTTGACAACATGACAACAAGTGATCACAATTTGATTGTCTTTGAACTGGGCAGAATGCAGACAGAAGAAAACAGTGGCAACAGAAACATTAAAACAGTATATAACATCAAGAAAGCTGCATGGGGAAAATTAAGGAATGTGTTCATTCCACCGGATTTGCCAGAAAACCACTTCGATGTAGACAAAGCCGCAAGAGAGCTGACAACTGCAATACAAAGTGCCATGAAACGGGCGATACCACTAAAAAAGATAGTAGATCCCACTGACAAAATATGGACAGAAAAACTTAAAAAACTACGACTAAACATGAGAAGAGCTAGGAGAATGTATCAACAAAGCATGGTGGCAGCAGATAGAAGTTTCCTCCTTGAATACTACAGGCAGAAGAGGCAGATTTTCAAAGACGCGATGAGAGAGACAAAACAAAAATGCTGGGAAGTCTTTGTGAGGGAAAACCTCATGAACAATCCATGGGGTATTCCTTACAAAATAGCTGCAGGTAAAATCAGGCCTCCCACAATATTATCCACAGTAAAAAGAACAGATGGACGATTAACCACGAATTGGAGAGACTCAGCGGAGGAGTTATTAAAAGTTTTGCTTCCTGATGACAACCCGGAAGAAGAAACAGTAGAACAAGCTACACTACGAAGGAACATGTGGCAGCCCTGCTGGAGTCAAGAGGAAGGAAATAATATTACACCCGAAGAAGTAATAACTGCGATAAACAAAATGAAAAAAGGAAAGGCTCCCGGTCCAGATGGAATTCCAGCCGAGGTCCTGCAGGAGTTAATCATAAAATTAACCCCCGTCCTATGCAGGCTCCTGAACGAATGTCTATATCAGGGTAGAGTTCCGGGAATATGGAAGAAAAGCGAGGTGGTAATTCTGAAGAAAGGAGACGACAAGGATCCTCTACAACCGAAATCATACCGGCCGATTTGTTTATTGAATGTGCTTGGCAAAGTTCAAGAGAAGATTCTATGCAAAAAATTACAAAGCCACCGGGAGGTTCAGGGAATGAATCCTAGTCAATATGGATTTAGAACCGGGAAGTCGACAGAGGATGCCATAAATCGGTCGATGGAAATAATTTGTAGCAGTACAAAAAACTACGTAGTAGGCTTATTTATTGATATTTCGGGAGCCTTCGACAATTTATGGTGGCCCGCTCTGTTTGAACGGCTGAGGGAGATTGGTTGTCCAAGAAGATTATTTTACACCTTCAGGGACTATTGCAGATTTAGAACTGCTTCCTTGAGATGCCAGAACTCGTTCATCACGAAGATACTTACTAAAGGATGCCCGCAAGGTTCCGTTTGCGGTCCCATATTCTGGGATATAGGGATGGAACCAGTGATTGAACTATTACAAAGAATACCTGAACTTCTAGGTCTAATAGCTTTTGCTGATGACATTTTACTACTCGTGGAAGGAGCAACAAGAGCAGAAATTGAGTACAATAGTAATCTAGTACTTAACTGCCTTAGCCAATGGTGCAGTAAAGTCAAACTGAGTTTAGCACCACATAAAACAACATTTATGTTGCTCAAGGGCAAGCTGACTCGAAAACCAACTATAAGAATCGACGGTAAATCAATTCGTAGAAACCCAGTGTGCAGGTACTTAGGCATTCAATTGGATGAACGTTTAAACTTCGAATCCCACTTAGAGATGACAATTGCAAGAGCAGTGGCGGTCATGAATAAAATCATTAATATTGGCCAACGAAAATTTACTGTTCCAGTCCAAACAATAAGACTATACCATGACGCAATTTTATCCTCTTTAGTGGGCTACTCAGCAAGTGTGTGGGCAAAGCATCTAAGGAAAGTAAAACTAAAACAGCGAGTCAGACGTGTCCAACGAGGAATACTTTTAAGATTGACAGGAGCGTACAGAACCGTGGCAACAAATTCATTAACCGTTGCCATTGGTGTATGGCCACTGGACCTTGAAGTAAGGAAACGGGGTGCCATATACTGGCTCAGAAAAGGGAAACAAGATAAGGTAGCAGAAATTGTAGGCAGCGAAGTAACATCGGAGACGCACATTCGGAAGCTTCTATTGGCGGAATGGCAACAAGAATGGAACAACAGTGAAACAGGTCGAAGAGCATACGATATGTTCCCATCCGTAGAGGAGAGGCTAAAGTTGAAGTACCTTCAACCCTCTCCCGGATTGGTACACTACATTACAGGTCACGGGCCATACAATAGCTGGCTCCGAAGTCGAAATATTGTGGACTCGGACAGGTGCGAATGTGGTGAAGAGAGTACGCCGGAGCACGTGGTATGGGAGTGTGAAATAACAGCCAGTTTGAGAGAACACCAACAAGCTCGGCTGCAAGGTAGGAGCATATTTGACATTCTGCGCGACGAAAGTTTGTGGCATTTGCTGGACGAGGCAGCTGATCTAGCCTCAAAATTTTGGAAGGAGAAATTTATAAAAAGAAAAAATGCCGAGCGAAATCAAAGGCCACAGATAGCAGAAGAGGAGAACCCAATTACACCGGATTGACGGAAGATATCCCACGACAATGAGCAACATCAATCGTCGGAGGAACTTCAGTGTGCTCCAGAGAGGCCGTCTTCTGAGCGACAGCTGGGGCCGTCTTGGTATTCCAGGAGGTCAACTCTTGATGGCCTGGGCGGCTGACTTTGCTGCCGGTTCCAGGGGACTCTGCCTTTGGAGCCCACACAACACCAAGAAAAATGAACAATAGTGGACCGAAGTGCGGCTGTGACAATTGGTGGTGGTAATAGTAGAATTAGTAGTATTAGTAATGGTTTTAGTAGTAGCAGTAGTAATGTTAGCAGTAATATTAGGGACAGTAGTAGTAGATTTAGTAGTGGTGTGGTACCCATTCTGTTTAATAACAGTAGATGTAGTAGTTATTGGAAATTGAATCAAAATTTTCTTTCATTCATTGTTTATTTGTTAATATGTTATATATATATATATATATATATATTAATATATAAGATTCAAACATATGTAAATGTAAATGAGTGGAAATAAGGGCCCAGATTAGATACTAGGTGCTGGGCTATGTTGCATATGGAAAATAAATAAAATAAAAAAATCCATTAATGACCATTGTGTATTCCGACGGACTTGGGAAATTCCAGCAGAACAATGCGACACCCCACACGTCCAGAATTGATACAGAATGGCTCCATGAACACTCTTCTGAGTTTAAACACCTCCGCTGGCCACCAAACTCCTCAGACATGAACATTATTGAGCATATCTGGGATGCCTTGCAACTTGACGTTCAGTATAGAACTCCACCCCTTCGTACTCTTACGGATTTACGGATAGCCCTGCAGGATGCATGGTATAATTCCCTCCAGCACTACTTCAGACATTAGTCGAGTCCATGCCACGTCGTGTAGCGGCACTTCTGCGTGCTGGCGGGGGCCCTACATGATATTAAGCAGGTGTACCAGTTTCTTTGACTCTGCAGTGTAAATGCCTTTTTAACGGTTTGCTTACGTGCTCAATCGTTAGAGGCGACACACTTCCGCCTTTGCTTTATTTCTGTACGCGATTCCACTCGTCCATCATCCATTTACTTACTCGGTACCTCGGCAGATTCAGTTTCAAAATATCACAATTTCTCTAAATTTATTTTCATCGTTCTGGAAATGGTTTTAAAATATCCGCATAGGAAACAATATTATTTTAGGTCATGTCACGCGATAAAACGAGCGGGATATGGTTTAAAGGCCACTCGATATGCACACCTAATCGTTATGTTTGCTGACCAATCACGTTTGTTACTCGCATCATGCAAGGGCAGGAGTTGTTGTTGTTATTGTGGTTTAAGGGCGCGTCGACGGCGAGGTCATTAGCGCCCTGCAAGGGCAGGAGAGATAAATATTTTCTTTCAACCTTTCTCTGTCGAACGCCTTCGTTTTTTAGTACGAGCCAATTCAAACTGGTCATTTTTGTATGTTCTCCAATGTTAACCTGTATAGAACGGGGAAGACTTATCCATGTCAAAACATTAGTGTTTGAAATGTGATTTAACAGATAAACGCTAAAGGCCCTTGGAGATGGTATTGAATCGAATAGCATATTAATATCAACGAAATTTGTTTCCTCTCTAAAGACACTGTATTTGGTTTTCGTTAGAGACGAAATTAAGGATTCACTATCCATTACGGTTATTTGAACAATTAATGAAAACTAGGTGACACATACGAAATTTTCTCGGATATAATACGATGAATACCGAACAGGAATACAATTAAGCAAACCAAAACACATACAGTATATCCATATCACTGTTGTTTCCTTTACAGAAAAAAAAAATATCCGAAAAGCTCCTCACTGTAGAAAATGCACACAGTTTATAGATATCTCATTGAAATGTGGTGCTCCTGTATAGTGGCAACGCGATCAATCCTCATCTTCAGCAGCTACGAAAAAACACCTTTTAGGAAATGATGATACTTTTGCCGTTTAGAGCGAAATCCCGAAAAATTTCTTTCTCAATTTCTGATGTAACCAAAGCAAAGATCTTAATCATTAAAATGGTACCTTCTTTTTCGAATCTGAATAGGTAGGGAAATAAATGAGCCGTCGTAAAAAAAAAAGAAATAAAAAAGAGAACAACCTTTTAGAAATAATATATATGAGCATTTCGGATCACTTGTGTCCGAGAAGTTAGTGCAATTATTCCCTTATGGTCTACGGAAGTGTATACCTGCAATGCAATAAACGCTCTCTAGCATGCCGACACAGAAGCTGAGTGGCTTAATATCCGGCCCACAGTGGTTCTATCGCATTCAGACTCCTTTACGGAGGCGCGTGCTTGAATTACCAGAGCTTTATTTACTGATCCTTTACAGACTCAACGTCCATCCGTGTAATCTCCTCGAAATCAAATTAATAGAGCGCGGAACCCGCAGCCCCTTCCGAAGCGATTACAGACTGTTACAAGCTGTGTACGTGTCGGGACAGCTATTATGTCTAAAAACAGAACGCGGGTCTGTCCGACATCTGTTCTGAGGTATCTCGAGTCGGGCATTCACATTGCTTTGAGTGTGCCTCCTCTGATGTGTACCTGACCACGAAAATACCTTGAAACTCAGGAGCAACAGCAAATACTCTCTGGAGAGCTTTAGTCTGCGATATGACACACACGTGCACTGCTCCTCACCGTACCTCTCTGAAGTCCTGTGATAAAGTGTAAAACAGATTTTCATTGAAACCACAAGGTTCAATTCGGAATGAGCTTATATCAGCATTCATAAAATGGCAATTTTTATTTAACTTTTTCCCCATTCTTTATTATTTTTTTAAAATAATAATTCGAAGTATCTCAATTCGTCTGCAACTATTTATTCCATATGTGTTTATTCCTCCAATTACAACACACCCTTACTCGTAAGTCTTTCTAAGTAAACTTCCAAAGAATTCACCACACGCTAGAAATTATGTGGAAGGCTTTAAATACCCTCAGCCTCACCATTAGAGTGTCTTCTAATCCGTTCTCTCATTGCTGTGGCAATATTTTTACGCATCCGAAATCGTATAGCAAGAAGTAACTTCTTGAATTTTGGTACGAGGTAGAAATCACTTGGAGAAAGGTACAGCATATATGGTGGATGCTCCAGTACTTTAAATTTTAATCTTTTTTTTTTTTTTTTTTAACTGCTTAACGTCTCCTATAACAACTAGGTCTTTAGAGACGGGAAAGGATGGGGTGCAAGGAATGGGAAGGAATTCGGCCATGGCCTTTTGAAGGAAGCATCCCGGCATTCACCTGGAGTGATTTGGGGAAACCATGGAAAACCCAAATCTGTATGCCCGGACGGGGATTCGAACCGCCGTCCTCCCGAATGCGAGGCCAGAACGTACATTCTAATCACTCGAGAATATTCCGTATACATTGCCCTTAGTATTTCCATGTCGTCACGAACTAATTGGTTCACCTGGAAAGGTAATATTACAGTTACGGAAAACTGAGGTCTCCAACATCTTGGGACCACTGACAATTGCGGAACACTTGCACCTGGTCATGCAGAAGACTGGAATGTCTGGAGGTCATTGACTCGATTGCTGACAAGAATGGACATGTCCCGGGGAAAACCTTGCAAAATTTGATTATATTGACGTTACCAGCATTAAATATGCAGGTGGTGAGGATCAAACCAAGTAACATATTGAAACGGCGCTCAAATCTAAAATTAAATTTAATTGTATTTTATAAAGTATTGGTAGTAAGCTAGAGTTTGGTTGAATATGATCTGGTATATTTGTTTTGCAATTTCCTGTAAATCAATGTATATAGACTTTGTTTTATGAAAATAAATTATTTAGAGGCCATTTAATATGTTTAAGAACAGAATTGTGCAAGAGAATTGCATAAATGTTCGTAATTCCAAGTGTTAATGCAAGTTACGATGTCTAAAGGACAATTTGCTACAGTTTAAAACGATTTCTGTGAATAATTTTGTATTTAAGTATCTTTAATTTCATTTTCTGACTATATTGTATTGATTGTAAATGATTTGGTATTAATTCTGATTATTTTTTAAAAAATATGTTTCAATTATTTAAGTATTGTTAATGTTCAAGAAATTTCTGTCGGAAGCTTTTGAAGTGTTCTAGAAATTTCGTTAGAGTTTATATAAAGTGATCATCCAAGTCAGTTAGTTAGTTTATCGGCAAAGTTTTCACCGACGCAGTTTGCTACGGCCGGGAACTGTATTGTCTGTGGAAGAAGTGTTGTATTCAATCTCTGGATTGTATGAATGCATGTTTACGAAAATAAACCAGTTTAAATTGAAACGTATCGTGGACTACTTAATTATCGTATTAATTAAACCATGAAGCATCTATCAATATGCTCTAGAGCCAAATTTGTCCTTCATCCAGTAACGAAGAAGACCTGCTTCGAGCAACACTGAATCTGTTTGATGTTGCGAAGTACAGGACGAAATGTGCCGTTCCATGTTTAGTTGTGTATTTTATGTTTTTGACCTTAGAATAACAATGATAATTGTATCTTGAAGACGCTCGGTGCGTTTCTTCCTATTAACCCGATTCTGGTGCCTAATTTAATTTTTTTTACATGATCCGTAATATCGTCGGAAAATATAGTTGCCGTGACTTTCACGAAACCCTTGTATTTTTCGCTGCATGTAATTGACTGTCATAGACTTTTGGCTTCTGAAACAGATGTTTTGAAATTACCGCAATAATTGGCAATACCCACGAAATGTTGGTAGCAGTGGCTGGAACTACTTTTTGCAGGGTATCGGTGACCGCGTGCCTCAATTTGTCGCACTGCTGGGAAAGCCACGTGACAAATCGACCGCTGATTGAGGATTCCATTTCAGGAAGGCATCAAAAATTGACCACGGGATATCGGCATCCAGAAATTACACGAATGCGTCTTCTTCATTATTCATCGTGATTCGAACGGATCGCCAAACGCGAGAACTGTGCGCAATTGGAGGTCGGGAAAGGAAACCCAATGGACGGAAGTTAATTTTGCAACCGGTAACTGAAGGAAGAGAGTGTCATTACATCTTGTGAACAAGAATATATAAGGACAAATATCTAGTGAAGCTGCAATAATTACCTTCCTATGGAACAGTGACAGTTTGATTTGTTTTTTTTTAATTTTATGTTTATTTATATATATATATATATAGGAAGCTAAATCATTTAAAATAGTTCACAAGACAAAATGTCTCACGTAATACAACCATCTTGCGTTGCGTCTATATCCATATTTTGTCATTAACACGAATTTTATAGCATCATTGAACGAGTGTTCGTTTCGCATATGACCTACTGGTTGAGTATTACAGAAGTTTGGAAATCTAAGCAATATCCCAAACTTCTTCGCAGTGCGTATATAATATGACCTACTGGTTGAGTATTACAGAAGTTTGGAAATCTAAGCAATACCCCAAACTTCTTCGCAGTGCGTATATAATGAGAGCAAAGGCTCTGTTGATAGTGACTCGTTCATCGGATGGCGACGTTAAACTTGGTTTGTCTGTGATTAAGTAGTCTCGGATATCATCCTCCCTCTTCCTTCAACACAAGCAAATTACTACAGTGAACACACACGCCATCATAGTCATACACACGTGCAGCAGTAGGTATGGACACTTTCACACTGGAGAATTCTGCAGGAAATCACCTTGATTGGAATGGTAACATATGTTCTATTAACATTTATCGCGCGTAATGTACGTCGCATTTTGAGTCACTTCAATTTATGTAGTAAGGAGATAGCGGCCGTTTACTTCCCCATCTAGAGTACTATGCTGCATATTTGGATTTACGAGTATATTGGAACTAGCTGTTACCCACGACTTGGTACGTGTGGACTAGGAATTTTGCTGCTAGAATTGTATATAGAAAGATATAAGTTACATAAAAGGTGTCACAAAAAACACAGAGTCAAGATAATTTGACGGTGAAGCTTTCACCATATCATTCTAGCATCGAAAACGTCTCATGAAGAGAATCAATTTTCAACATATTTAGCAAATAGAGTTACACGTGTTATGCGTCTTTCTATCATCGTTCAGATAGTTTTCAAAACTCCACTACAAAATATTTTATTTATACCGAAAAAGTCCCCTACGACCTTTCTATTGGCAAATACACTCCTGCAAATTGAAATAAGAACACATTGACGGCGGTGTGTAAGACCCACCATACTTGCTCCGGACACTACGAGAGGGCTGTACAAGCGATGATCAAACGCACGGCACAGCGGACACACCAGGAACAGCAGTGTTGGCCGTCGAAGGGCGCTAGCTGCGCAGCGGTTGGGCACCGCCGCAGTCAGTGTCAGCCAGTTTGCCGTGGCATACGGAGCTCCATCTCAGTCTTTAACACTGGTAGCGTGCCGCTACAGCATGTACGTGAACCGTATGTGCAGTTGAAGGACTTTGAGCGAGGGCGTATAGTGGGCATGCGGGAGGCCGGGTGGACGTACCGCCGAATTGCTCAACATGTGGGGCGCGAGATCTCCACAGTACATCGATGTTGTCGCCAGTGGTCGGCGGAAGGTGCACGGGCCCGTCGACCTGGGTCCGGACAGCAGCGACACACGGACGCACGCCAAGACCGTCGCATCCTACGCAGTGCCGTAGGGGACCGCACCGCCACTTCCCGGCAAATTAAGGACACTGTTGCTCCTGGGGTATCAGAGAGGACCATTCGCAACCGTCTCCATGAAGCTGGGCTACGGTCCCGGGCACCGTTAGGTCGTCTTCCGCTCACGCCCCAACATCGTGCAGCCCGCCTCCAGTGCTGTCGCGACAGGCGTGTATGGAGGGACGAATGGAGACGTGTCGTCTTCAGTGATGAGAGTCGCTTCTGCCTTGGTGCCAGTGATGGTCGTATGCGTGTTTGGCGCTGTGCAGGTGAGCGCCACCATCAGGACTGCATACGACCAAGGCACACAGGGCCAACACCCGGCATCATGGTGTGGGGAGCGATCTCCTACACTGGCCGTACACCTCTGGTGATCGTCGAGGGAACACTGAACAGTGCACGGTACATTCAAACCGTCATCGTACCCATCGTTCTACCATTCCTAGACCGGCAAGGGAACATGCTGTTCCAACAGGACAATGCACGTCCACATGTATCCCGTGCCACCCAACGTGCTCTAGAAGGTGTAAGTCAACTACCCTGGCCAGCGAGATCTCCGGATCTATCCCTCATTGAGCATGTTTGGGACTGGATGAAACGTCGTCTCACGCGGTCTGCGCGTCCAGCATGAACGCTGGTCCAGCTGAGGCGCCAGGTGGAAATGGCTTGGCATGCCGTTCCACAGGACTACATCCAGCACCTCTACGATCGTCTCCATGGGAGAATTGCAGCCTGCATTGCTGCGAAAGGAGGATATACACGGTACTAGAGCCGACATTGTGGATGCTCTGTTGCCTGTGTCTATGTGCCTATGGTTCTGTCTGTGTGATCATGTGTTGTATTTGACCCCAGGAATGTGTATATAAAGTTTCCCATTCCTGGGACAATGAATTCACGGTGTTCTTATTTCAATTTCCAGGAGTGTAGTATCTCCTTCTCAAATTTTAAGATCGGATTAGCCGTTTAGTTCTGAAAACGTAACAAACAGACAGATTTACTTTCGCATTGATAATATTAGTGTAGATAATTGGATTGTTTTTTACATATGGCTTTACGACTCGTTAACGTCGTGGTCATTATAGGCGGGATGGGACTGGCGACAAGGAACAGGAAGGAATTCGGCCACTGCCTTTTGAAGCAAGCATCCCGGCATTCGCCTGGAGTTATTTGGGGAAACACTGGAAAACCAAAATCTGGATGCCCGGACGGGGATGCGAACCCGCGTCGTCCCGAATGTGAGGCCAGAACGTTAACCGTTCACCCACCACGCTCGGTGATAACTGGATTAACAGCGTTTAGTGAGTAAAGAGAACAGCCACGCATTATGTAGCTCGTTTATCAGCGGTGATACAGTCTTGATGTGGTGTATTTTCTTGTATATTTTGACGGTAGGGGGCTTTACTTTCGCTTCGACGTCGAGGTATTTCGCCATGACCTTTTGAAGTAACCATCCAGTAGTCCATGGAAAAGCCATATCTATATGGCCAGACGGGGATCAAACTCACGTCCTCCCGAATGCTTGGAGAAAACGTTAAGCAATGAACAGCTTATCACTCCTAAGTATTTGAGTCCCTATGACCGGGTAGAAAAAATCGGATAAATAATACACCCTTGGGGGCAGGTTTTGGAAAAAATTCTTTTGGACTGTAGAGCTAACGAAAAAAACGGGTCTTCAAAATACGCGAAAGTCGATATTAGGGGAGTATTTCATCGAAAAGTAGGAGTGTGACCTAAAAAAAAAAAAGAACTAAGGTCTCCAAAACTTTCGTGGGCGATTTCCAGGGGGGGGGGGGAGGGGTTCTCACGGACCAGATCTAACCAGAGGGGAGGGAGGGGTCCGGAAACCCGGAAAAACACCTCACATAATTTATGGATGTCCACTTATGTCACCTTGGACTGGAATGTACAGGTGAGTGTATAATTTGAAGAAAATAACCCCAAAGTTTAATGAATTTATGGAGTAGAGGCGCAGAGGTTGATCTGCACGAGTTTAGACAGCCGAGAGCAGAGAAAGGGGTGAATGATGAGCATGTTGTGTGGGCAGAGTCCCTGTGTAATTGAGAGAGTATCGCCCGGGGGTATCTTTACTGCGGTAGCTGGTTTTGAGTGGAGGAGGCAGCACTTATACAAATGAGGCGGGCTGGGTGGTCGCTTCCACCGGCCTTCCAACCTGTGGGCGTACACCCACCACACCTGGACAGATACCAAAGAGTCTAATTATTCACTGACGTCTGCAATAAATCTAAGAGCCAGTTATCTGACAATCAACGTTAATTCTCTCAGTCGTTAAAGACGATTGATTTATTTTCTGGAGAACAAGTAAATATTTTCCATGTGTATCAATGTAATTTTTTTTAAAAACCAGCTTGTCAGGTTCTTAGGTGGTTTAATTAATATAGTAATTAATTAAGTAGTCCACCATAAGGTTCAGTTTAACATTTTTTGTTTATTTTCAAAACAACGTCAGCGATATTGTTTACATGCAAAGATACAATCCAGAGATACTACTGACGCAATCTTTGACAGTTCCAAAGTGAATCTGTATAAAACTACTGTAAACTAACTCTGTCCTTCTGCTGATTTCTTTATATAGGCTATATCGAAATTTCTGGAATTCTTCAAAAGCGTCCGCCAGATACTTCTCGAACATTAACAATTACTCAAACAATTAAACATATTAAAAACAATCAGAATGAATACATAATCACTTAACATCTTTACAAAATGGTCAGAAATTGAAATTAAAGATACTTAACCAAAAAATTATTTACAGAAATCATTTTAAACTGTAGAAAATTGTCCTGTAGACATCGTAACTTGCATTAATACTTGGAATTACACACATTTAAGCAATTCTCTTGCACAATTCTGTTCTTAAACATATTAAATGGCCTTTAAAAAATTTCCTTTCATAAAACAAAGTCTATATACACTGATTTACAAGAAACTGCAAAACAAACATACCAGATCAT
>JARYHS010001101.1:0-28606 GCA_031002005.1 Vandiemenella viatica
TAGTCCTGTGGTGGATCATTATGGACCTCTCCCGGCTGGGCAATTTGGATTTAGACATATTTTCCTGGTCCTAGACGCATTCACAAAATTCGTGAAATTATATCCGGTTGCGCGCTTAAATACACGAAATTCATTGAAGACCATCCTGGAAAGATATATTCCTCTATGTGGTCAGCCACGAAATATTTTATCAGATCATGGATCGGTTTTTACAAGTCCAAAATGGAAAAGCACTTTGACAGCAGTAGGAATTAAGGTCATTTTTTGTTCTATTCGGTCGCCTCAAACGAATATGGCCGAAAGATTTATGCGTCAGCTAAGTGTATACCTGAGAACGCTAATCGGACATAAGCACTCTTCATGGGTCAGACACATCGAAAAGGTTGAAGAGTTCTTTAACACCACGGTTAACTGTTCTACGTCATTCAGGCCGGTGGACTTGCAGTTTGAAAAGAGAGACACTCCTCTGTGTGAAAGAATAATCAGACACCCGAGGTCGGATGTAAAAATTGATTATGCTGGCAACATTAAGAAGGCACGCGAGTTTCTGGTCGAAAAAGCCTGCAAAAGGCAAATACGACAAGATAAGCTCCAAACTCAAACCTATGAAGTAGGAGAAGAGGTTTTAGTTAAAGTTCATAATCCGTCCGATGCTGACAGAAAATTGATTTCAAAATTCTTTTGGCTGTACAGTGGTCCACATAAAATAAAAGAGGTTGTAGCGAGAAATTCGTACTTACTCACGGACGGGGATCGAACACTTGGACCCTTCAATGCGAGAAATCTTAAGCCATATCATGCGTCATAATCATAACGCGGGTAATGAGTACCGACGGATACCAGCACACCATCAAGTTGGTCAACAAATAAAAGTTTGAATTAAGTAGGTCAGTTGATAGATTGCAATAATTAATATGAACGTATTATAGCCAGTAAAGTAATATAGGAAGAGTTAAAGATACCACCCTTGGTAAAAGAAATTGTACTGCACATGAAAAACTGCTAATAGATCAGCGTCATAGACGTCTATAAACATCGGAGTTTTTCAAGATCAGAAATGAACTGTATATTTGATTCTCTTCGGGGGGAAAGTATGTCCTTTCTATGTTGAAGGAAAATCAACGTAAAATTTATTGTGTTGCGGGACGCTCAAAATTTTGGGAATGGTGTTGAAGTGTTTCCTACTTAATCGTACATTGAGAACAAACTTGGGCGATTTAATGTGCGGAGTAATAGATTGTATTACTTACCTTGAGCATAAAGGTATTTTGATTAGTGACCATGACATGAAATTGTGAAGCGGGCAGAATAACAAATATAAAACTTGTGTGTGAATTCAGTATGCTAGATCTATAAATTGAAGGTATTGTGGCGCTAGCAATTATAAATCTATTAAAGTAAAAAAAAAAAAAACCTTAGTCTGTATTGCATTAAGGCGATTTGAACCAGAGACGAGGAAACGTCTCTGAGAAATGAGTTTTATGTTGTTGAAACATGCAATCATTGTGTACTGCATAGTTGTTATCAATATGGTTGGTGTAAAGGCCACGATTGAGCTGCGCCGTAGGACGGGCACTCACGCGTATTGAAGTAGTGACATGTAAGTCACATTATACACACAGACGATAAAGGGAGACACGGTAGATCCTTATCGCGAACACATGACACTAACAACCAACATTCACACATACTATTTTGACACACGAGGATCAAATAGGAAGACGAAATGCATATTTCTAAGGTTGCTAAAATGCCACTGATGTTAATATTGGATAGGTAGAGTTGTATAGATAATTGATAGGTAATACATTTACGCCTGAGACGCAAAAGCATTGTCCTAAGCACCTTTAAGTTCGTTGAAATAACATATTTCTTTTCACTTTGAGGATTTCATTGAGTCAAGATTCATTAATGGTAAGGATTTCCTTTGATGATTTAGGGAGCGCTGTCTGAACGCGTAAGTTGTAAAATTGCAACAAGAGTATCAAATAATTATGTCACACGAGGTTCACAAGCTGTTGTGGCTACAAGATGTATAAGTTATGTGCAAATAATGATTCTATACCATTTTGCATGTCTTGTAAATTTATCGTGGGGAGAGATATGTTTATGTTTAGATTAAGATATATGGCTGTGAATGAATGAGGATGGATGATTGAATTTGTACCATCATCAGCTGAAACGCTAAGGAGATGCTATGAAGGTCGACTAAGATGGTTGGGTTCAATTAGATAATTTGGGCAATAAATATTAGGATAATGTAATAAATTTAGGTTTCATAGGAATGTAGTTTCCTCAAATATAAGCAGTAAAATTATTGTAAAGTTGAAAAATTATTGCACAGTAATTGTTAATGTTAAACTATATCAGGGTATTTCATAATAAAGGTTCTAACACCTATTTGTAACGGAACATGAGCCCTTATTGGACTTGTCGATATAGTGAAGCGAGTGTTTTGGTGAATTATCGTAAGGGAGTCAAAATAGGGACTATCTGCAAAGAGTAAAGAATTTTTCTAAGCCCCGACTTATAAAAGTTTAGTAAAGGGAGGCGGCTAATGTAGTACACCATGCATAATGCGAGTGTACTACATTCTCTTAATATGACGATAAGAAAAGCAGCGTGAGAATTTATGAGCGTGGAGATGTATGGACAGCCACTGTAGCGTAAATGGTATTTTAACCAGACTATATGTTATTACATTTCCTTTTATGTACCGCGACGCCGAGTGTGCCACTGGAGGGATGTGCTCCCTTTTGGCAACGCTGTTGGTGGTCGCTGGAGGGAGGATTTGCGTGGCCTGCATTCCGAGGGCTGACGGGCACTCGAGGACTCGCCACGGACAGGTGGAGGAAGAAAGACGGCGGACACAGCGGTCCGTAGGGTGTGAGTGAAAGTGGTTTTTGTACTCCGGGGAGATACCAGTGTTTTGCGAGTGGTGGCCATTTTGTGGTTGCGGCTGCAGGGTGGATCTAGTCAACAAAAGACGGTAAATGCTCAGAACATGTTTTCTCTTGTTGTTCGTGAACACTGCATATCTGAAGGTGTTGATAAAACCCGTTGCGTCCCTTTTGAGCTAACGCTCTGCTCCAACGATAGATGAACTGAGACTAGTCGGTGCAGCATCAATTAAAAACAAGTACTGTTTCTATCGGGGGCTCATGTTTTGCAATTTATTTAGTAATGTCCCTTTTTTGTTGTAATACATTAATTGAATCTTTTGTAGGAATCATATCTGGATTTTATAATTGCCATCTTGATGTTTTGATTGTAATATAGAGTAAAATAAACCTGTTACACTTTATAATTTTTCAAACAATCAAAGAGTTTTTATTATATTTCAGTAATTTTACTATAAAGAATTCATTATAATAACAGTAGAATACCGGTAGGTATTACACTATTCTGTTGGCTCCAAATTTTAGTATTTTGAAGGGTAATGACACACTTATCTATTATACGAGGGTGAAATATACGGATCAGGTAGAACATTATGACTACCTAGTGCATACCTACTATCGATAAAACCAGTCCAGGCGATAGCAGCGTCACTTGCCGAGGAATGACTGCTAATCAGACACGCGCACGGTACATGTAGTATCAGTGTGCGTCCTATCCGTGTTTAGAATGGGGAAGGCGCGCGATCTATCTGAGTTTGACCAGGAGCAGATTGTGATGGCCCGGAGGCTCGGCACGAGCATTTCGGAAACTGCATCACTTGTTGGGTGTTCGAGGAGAGCTGTGGTGAGTGTCTTCAACAAGTGACGAAACCAAGGCGAAATTACAAACGTCGAGGGGTTGGGCGGCCACACCCCAGTTCAAATGTCTGACGCCGTGGGCTGGGCAGACTGGTAAAACAGGACAGGCGGCGAACTGCAGACTTTAATGCTGGGCAGAGTACAAGTGTGTCTAAACACAAAGTGCACCGAAAACTCCTAACGATTGGCCTCCGCATTTTCCAACGTTAGCACCACGACATCGGCAACTACGAATGAAATTGGCACGCGGCCATAGTCACTGGACGTTGGTGCAGTGGCAGAGCGTTGCATGAATTCCGATACCTCCTTCATCATACCGATGGGAGGGTGTGAATCCGTCGTTTTGCAGGGGAACAGCTTCATGACACCTGTACTGCAGGTCGGAGACAAGCAGGCGGCGGCTCAATTATGCTTTGGGGAACATTCACGTGGGCATCGATGCGTCCAGTGGAGTCCGTGCAAGGCTCCATGACGGACAATAATTATCGTACCTTGGTTGCAGACCAAGTACGCTACTTCACGATAATGCGTCATGTCATAAGGCCAGGAGTGTGATGGAGTGATTCCAGGAACACAGTGGCGAGTTGCAACTGATGTGCTGGCCCCCAACTCGTCAGATCTGAACCCGATCTAACACATCTGGGATGTGATTGAACTTGGAGTCAGAGCTCATCGCCCCCCTCCCCGGAATTTACGGTCATTAGGTGACTTGTGTGTGCAGATGTGGTGCCAATTTCCTCCAGCGACATGCCAAGACACATTGCCATTGTTATCTGTGCCATAGGCGGACATACCGCCTATTAGGTAGGTGGTCATAATGTTCTAGCCGATTTTCATAGATGATTTGAGTAGCAAGCATGAGCATTTTTTTTAACTGCTTTACGTCTCTCAACAGCGAGGTCTTTAGAGACGGGAAAGGATGGGGGACAAAGAATAGGAAGGAATTCGGCCATGGCCTTTCGAAGGAAGCATCCCGGCATTTGCCTACAGCAATTTTGGAAACCATAGAAAACCCAAATCTGGATGCCCGGACGGGGATTCGAAACGCCGTCCTCCCGAATGCGAGGCCAGAACGCTAGCCGTTACACCACCACCCTCGGTACGGATTTTAAACGCAGTAAAACTGATATTGCATTCACAAAATATTTATAGAGCAATAAAAGTTGACTGTTAAGAAATACATTTTTTAAAAGTATTACTTTAAATCTGTGTTTGAACAAATAAGAAAATCAGAAACCGATCTTATGGTGTTAAAATACTTTTTCTCCTTATGACTTTACGCCTCGTCGACGTTATTATAGGTGGGAAAGGGCTGGGAACAAGGAACGCGAAGTAATTCAGCGATGACCTTCTGAAGGAACCATCCCGCCATTAGCCTGGAGAGATTTGGGGAAACTCTGGAAAATCCAAATCTGGATGGCCGGACGGGGATTTCAACCCGCGTCCTCCCGAATGCGAGGCCAAAGAAAAACCGCTCACTGTCAAAGCTCGGTTTAAAATAAGAAATACTGGTATAGATTCCGCTTGCAACATTCCTAAAGAAAGCTGTCAAGTGAGGACATTGCATTGCAGGGATTTAAATGTGATTATGGTATCTAGGATAAATTAATATATTTTTTAAAGTTTGAAGCTAAGTAGAGGTATAATATATTATAATAAATAATAAAGTATGATAAATTTTTATCAGAGGTAATGAAAACATCAAAATTAACACCTTCGTTCCAATTATTCGAGTAAATGTGATCCCATTCTGCAAATTACTCGCAAAGCCAAATAACGAACAAGAGAAAATCCATTACGATTCAAACAGGGGTTGCCGCACTTTTAGTTCCTTTAGGACTAACGCAAACTAACATTTCACTCTGCTCCAACGTCCGCCAGTTTTCATCAGATGGCATTCCGGTACGTGGTCAAAGAGCTTGTTGCATCGAATACTGGCCTATGCCCTGTGTGCTTTACTGCCAACAAACAGAATAGCATAACAGCCGATGTTTCTGGTCGGGCAGAGAAACGTTTCAAATAGTAGTCCCACTCTAATCGAAGGGGAAATTGACTTGGTCATTAATTATATACGATCTTTGATTGAAATACCACTTTGTGGCACATATCTCCGGTTGCACCCAATTTTTTTCAATACTTTGTGAATGCTTGTCGAAATCGGGACGGCCTTTTCACCAACAGACACTGTTTAACAGCGAAAAGTGACGAGCACTTCTGATTGACCATTTGTTACATAGAAGCGCGTCAGTCAAACGAATCAAGCGGTTAACCCCACAAATATTTGCGAGGGTTTATTATTTCTGTTGTAATGAGGTTCCACTCATATGTGCCACTTTCATTGGTTGAAACAAAATTACAGTAATTTTTTCCTTTCTTCTGCAAAATCACATCTCCGACAATATAACGAACCATTAACAAAAATAGTTAAGCTATCACATGGATTTTCATCATCCTCGTCAGCATATGATGTGGTTGCAAGGTTTCTGGCACTATCACTGTTTCAATTCACCACGCCGTCTGTTTGTTCTTCTAATTGTTTATTTACATATTAAGTTTAATCGACCAATTTATAGCATTCGTTCGAACTACAGTTTTGCCTCTAAGCACACGACCATTCGTCCTTTGTTTATTTTTAAATGGCATTTGACTTCTCTTAGGCCATACAGCCAGCTAAAGTGAGAATTCAGTTCATCCAGAATGTTTCAGTTTCTCCATTACATCTATATATATATGTGTATTATCTTTCAAGTAATTCTAGAAACATCACAGGATGGACACGACAAGCTCATTCACACACAACACTTAAACACCCATGCCCTCGGCTGGACTCGAACCGGCGACCTTCAGCACGCGGGGCCAGTAGATACTCTAGACTACTGAGGCCGGTGTCCTTTGTTTAGTAGTTTTTCTTTTCTGTACAGTTTGTGTTTTTCTCTCTCTCAACTCTTCTAAGTTGCGCTTCATTCTTCAAATATAATACATATCCACCACTCATGCGGCTTTATTTCGTCTCTTCTATTGTTTAAACCAGAGGTTTACAAACTTTGTTACTACTCTTTCCTTTAGAAAATGTAATCTTATAATACAATCCATAGTTTGATATTATTAGCAAGTGAAATTTCTTGCAACTTTTTGGAATATGATTCGGCGAACTTAATTTTAACCATATCAATTGCTGCTGGAGATACATGAGTTACTGTTATTGTGTTTATTTTTTTAATTATTATTATTATTATTATTTTTTAACAATAGCTTTCGTATATTTCGCACGTCAAATTTTCTCTGGAACAATTTTTTGGTCTTGCAAATGAATTCAGAATGCCTAGTTTCAAGGCGCTATTTTAATTTGCCAGCTCTCATTCTATTCAAAAACAAAACTTCGTTACAAAACAAACATTAGTTTTTCAATCACCTCTAATACATATGAATTGTAAGGATAAATCTGACTAATCGTATTTTCTTGTCTTGGAAGTTATACCTTCTTGTTGCCCTATTGCTCGTAATCCCACTCACTTCACTTGTATTAGAAACTTCGTCTAAAATTGCTTTATTCGCCATTTTTTTTAACCGAGTAAATTACTAACGGTTACTATCACGTATAAAACAATAAAAACCATAATATCCGTGGTTATCAATGGTTTTCCTAAACCATTCTAGGCGAATTCCAGATTAGTTTCTTTAAAATTCCATGGTAGAATTCCGTCCAGTTCCTTGTCTCTAACCCTTCTCCATCTCTAATAACCAATAGGTTTACAGGCCGAAAAGTCCTAAAACCCGCACAATGAAATAATCCCTGCGTAGCATGTCTCCGATCACTTTCTAAACTGAGTTAAGTTACTTCTACGTTAATTAGGGTTTGAACCATCTTAAAGGACAAAGCACTACATAATAAAAGTGTTTGCAGTATTCTACAGTGCATAGTGTACGATATATGATGTCTCCAAAGCATATTGTTGCTAATATTGGGCGAATTAACCATAACCCAATGATAAATATTATAAACTTACCGAAACTGAATGAGGCGAATTAATCAAAGTTTTTCGGATTCAATTAATTTTCGTTATAAACAACTTTAAACTCATCTTTCCATGGCTGTGCTTAGTTTTGAAAGCCAGTTCTTTTTCTACCGACTTACTACTACCTGTTTCAGCTTCAAGAGATCCCGATTGGACAGCATTCTTCAGGGTTACTATAAAGCCTTCAGAGGCACACTAGGATTGCCACTGCACTTCACCCCTAAACGGCCCTCCCCTACTTCATGCCGTTACCCTTCTCCCTCAGCGTAGAAGGGGTATTGAACTTTTAGAAAACGCTGGTGTGTCATATGAGATTTTTTTTTTTTTTTTTGCTGCCGTCAGTCTTTCGGTTGGTTTGATGCAATCCTCCATCCTTTCCTATCCTGTGCTAACCTCTTCATTTCTACATACCCCTTACAGCCCACGTCCTCAATTATCTGCTTCATATATTCTAATCTCTGTCTTCCTCTACAGTTCTTACCTTCAACTGTTCCATCCACTAACAAATTAACCAAACCAGCATGTCTCAAAATATGACCTACCAGCCTGTCTCTTCTTTCCGTGAGCTTCTTCCACAAACTTCTTTTCTCACCCATCATTTCCAAAACTCGTTCATTTCTTACTTTGTCTGTCCACTTAATTGTCAGCATTCTTCTGTAGAACCACCTGTCAAATGCCTCGATTTTCTTTATTTCCGATATTCCTAAGTCCATGTTTCGCTACCATAAAGTGCTGTGCTCCACACAAAGAGTTTTAAAAAGTTCTTTCTAATTCCTAGATCAATATTTGAAACTAAAAGGTTTCTCTTTTTCATGAAGGCTCTTTTTGCTTCGGCCATCGGTTGTAATTTTACTTCCCAGGTAACAGAATTCGCTTACTTCTGCTATTGCATCCGATCCTATTTTTATATTTAATCTATTAGTATTGGTATCATTTTTGCTACATTTCATCACTTTTGTTTTGCTTTGATTTATATTCAGTCCAAAATCTTCCTTCAGTATTTTGTTCATGCCATTCAGTAACTTTCTTCTAACTTTCTTCTAACAAGACAATGTCATCAGCAAATCGTAGCATACTCATCTTTTGTCCCTGAAAACTTATGCCACATGGAAATTTTTCTTTGACTTTCTTCATTGCTTCTTCTACATACAAGTAGAATATTAACGGGGATAGACTACAACCTTATCTCACACCCTTTTTAACTGATGCTTGCTTCTCGTGATTCACTACTTTTATTATAGCCACTTGATTCTTAGTTTATAGAGTATTATTCTATCTCGATACTTAAGACCTGAATTCTTTAAAATTTTAAACATCTTGTCCCACCTAACATTGTCAAAAGCTTTTTCTAAATCAACAAATACCACAAATATTTTTGTTTTTCTTGATCCACCCTTCAAGTATTAATCTTAAAGACAGAATTGCTTCCCTCGTACCGCAATTTTTCCTAAACCCAAACTGATCTTCACCTACTATCTCTTCTACTACCCTTTCCATCCTTCTGTATATTATTCTGGTCAGTAATTTTGAAGCATGTGATGTTAGACTAATGGTGCGATAATTCTCACATTTGTCGGCTTGTGCTCTCTTTGGAAGTTTGAAGATGATATTTTTATTAAAATCAGTTGGAATTTCTCCTGTTTCATAACTTTTTGATATCAGCTTGAATAATCTTTCGATTCCTTCCTCTCCTAGGGATTTAAGAAGTTCTGCAGGGATCTCATCAATTCCAACTGCCTTATTTGCTTTCAAGTCACTCAGAGCTTTATTAAATTCTGTCCTCAAAACAGGATCTCCTAAGTCATCAATGTCGACATAAACTTCCTTTTCCATTACACTATTGTTCAAGTCGTCCCCAACATTAAGTTTCTCAATGTATTCTTTCCATCGGTTAGCTCTATCTTCCGAGTTTAAAAGAGGTTTCCCATCGGCAGCTTTAATGTTCATACTGTGGTGGGTGCCTTGGCTGGGCAAACCACATTACAATTATATTTCATACCTTTATGATTAATAATTGTGGATTTTCAATTTTAATTTTTATGAAGGAGTGAAAATTATTTAATTTTGCAAGAATCTCGACGTTAGTTGGAATTTAGGAAAAATTGTCACAATATGACATTTATTTTCTGATCACTGGCGATTACAAGTCTGAGCGAATTTATCGTTAACATGAACACAAATTGGCAAAATCATAAAAGCAACGCTCAGAGTTACAATTAGCCGTCATGAGCAAGCAAACAACTGTATATTTACTTTTAAATATCTCAGAATCAAAATGCAAGAAATAATGACAGTTGGAACAATAAAAATACAAGTTATGATGACCTCAGACAAAGGTATCATAATACTGTGACTTTACAGTTAAACAAGAAAATCATGGGCGCCAGAATGAACAATATATCATTCGAAAATAACTAGTTCTGGCAAATTATGCCGCTAGCTCAGGGGTTTTTACAATTACAAAGTGAGAACGTGGACCTATCCTCTCAAAGTCGCTTACGGGTTCTGTTTCACGGAATGCACAATCACATGGCTTGGTCGTAATCAATTACCATTGTAGTTCTGCATCTGATGTCTGTGATGAGTGTAGCGGACCCACGATATGTGAGATTATCTCACAAGTCGGCTACAGGCATCTCTGGTCTGGCAATGCGCATCATCGCATTACTGTGTTGCGGTGATACGCTCGCTCCAGCAAGGCAAGCTGCAGTTAGCGAAAGAAGTCAACTTTCCAAGTCAACCTCAGACTGGTGCGATCGAAGTTAGAATGTCCAGCTCCTCGCTCCTCGGTCCACGAGGAAATTTCTCGCTCCGCCCATTTGTAGTCTCGAAGCTCACATACAACAAAAATTCCCAGGATTTTGAGTTATACGCTCATTTTGATTGGACCTTCAGGTCGGCACCTAATGTCACGTGATATCCTCGATATGTGATTTGGCCAAAGAATCCAACAGAGGTCGGACATATTCGGCTAAGTTCGCCGGGGCGAGAGAACATTCGGGTTTCGGACGGCAGGCTTTTCCCGCTCGGTGAGTGACCCATCCCCAGGGAGCAGTGTGTGTGGTCCGGCAAAAACCCAAATCCGCGACGTCCCGTCGCCATGATCCGGAAAGACCAAGATTAGCTTCTAGCCTACATGCTCAATAACTCTTTAATATTAGCTTTGCTACGATACACTGCATAAGTTCACCATTTCATTACAGTCCTCACTTGGAATCTTGCGTACTTTATAAAATTACAACAAAAATCTATTCACGTGGTCGCCCAAGATTTATGTAAATTACTCTTATATTATTACATATATAATAAAAATGCACCTTGTAACGTGGCGACAGCGCGGCTCGTTACAATACCTCTTTTCTTCATTTCTACAAAATTCTGTTTGATCTTTCTATATGCAACATCTACTTTTCCTACGACCATTTCCTAGTCTACTTCATCACACTTTACTTGTAGCCATTCTTCTTTTGCTATTTTGCATTTCATATTTATTTGATTTCTAAATTGCCTGTACTGCTCTCTTCCTTCTTCATACTGAGCATTTTTGTACCTTCTCCTCTGATCCATCAGCTCCAAAATTTCTTCTGTGATCCAAAGTTTTCGGGCAGCTTGTTCCCTAAAGCCTAATGTTTCTTTACCAGCTTTCATTATTTGGGTCTTTAATGCATTCCATTCGTCCTCCGTTGAGCTTCATAGACCCAAGTCTACTATTTCTGCAAATTTTTCTCTCGTGCTAGATTGTTTCAGTTTATTCACTTCCATTCTGTTCTGCTTATACTGCTTCCTTATTCGCTTAAATTTCAGCCTGCACTCCATTATTATCAAATTATGGTCAGAGTCCATGTCTGCTACTGGGTACGCTTTACAGTTTAGAACTTGATTCCTGAATCTCTATTTGACCTTGATATAATCTAGCTGATATCTGCCTGTATCCCCAGGACGTTTCCAGGTGTATATTCTTCTTGCATGGTTCTTAAACAGTGTGTTTGCCACTAGTAGCTTATATATTTCACAAAATTCTAGCAACCTGCTTCCTCGCTCATTTCTTTCTCCTAGACCAAAACTTCCTTCTGTATTCCCCTCTTTTCCTTCTCCCACTATTGCATTCCAATAACCCATGATTATTAGATTCCCCCCCCCCCCTTCACATATTGGATTAATTCTTCAATTTCAGCGTATATTTTTTCTATTTCTTCGTCATCTTCCTGTGATGTTGGCATATACACTTGTACTAATGTGGTTGGGACGAGCTTAGTTTCTAACCTCATCAAAATAATCCTGTCACTAAACTGTTCAAAATAACTCACCCGTTTCCCTACTTTCTTGTTCATTACAAATCCTACACCAGTGACTCCATTGACAGCTTTTGTGCTAATTATCCTGTGTTCCCCAGACCAGAAATCCTGTGCATCCTTCCATTTAATCTCACTAATCCCAACAACATCTCCCTTTTTAAGTTTTCTAACCTACCTTCCCTATTCAGACTTCTAACATTCCACGCTCCGACTCGTAGAATGTTTCTATCCATTCTGATGACTCCTCCCTGAGCAGTCCCCACCCGGAGATCCGATTGGGGGACTATTTTACCTCCGGAATATTTTACCCAGGAAGAAGACATCATGATATATGTAATTTGAGAGGATTACATGTCCTCGGGATACCCTTTGGGTCTTTAATGCAGTGGTTTCCCGTTGCCTTCTGCATCCCCATGCCGTTGATCAGTTCTAATTCATCCGTCTTTAGGGGCTGTTTCCATCCCCAAGGGCAAGAGGGTGCCCTGAACAGCTCCCCGCTCTTCCGCCTTCCTTTCGGAGGCCGTTGGTAAGCAGTGGGTGACCCCTTATACCGGGAATCTTTCAGTCGCCAGAGCCTCGTTCATGTAAACTGGGTGCACCACGTGAAGGAGAGGTTGACATTTGGTTGGAAAAGGCTAGTATAGCCTCTCCCAAACCCTTACACCCCATGAGATGATACTCAATGGCAATAATTCGGAACCGGTGGAATGGTTCAATTATTTCGGAAGCAAAGTATCCATTACTGCAGATTATATGAAGAGAGAGGAGAGAATAGTGGACAATTTTATCATCTGATCGAGGATATGATCTGGAGATGGAACATTGGGAAGGGAGCCTAAACGATTCCCTATAATGTGAGTTAAAAACCGTTATAGACTTATTGTTTTGAAACATGGACGTGGACGAAGAGAGGTCTAAACATATCATAGGTGGCAGATGTAAAGTCCTGAGAGGCATAAAAATGTCTCATGGGAAAGGATAGGATCAGAAACGAAAACTTAAAGGAGAGACTAAAGGACAAAGCATTAGAAGAGATGTTAATGAAGAAAAGATTGCAATGGCCGGGAAATGACTTGAGAATGGAGGAGTCTGACGAAATTAACGTTATTGAATATGGGGAAGAGACGGAGATTTTTTGGAAGACCACGGACAGGATGGGTCGGGCACTTGCAGGAAGAAAGAGGCCAAGGGAGTTGATCGGAGACAGGTGGAGAGGGACAAGCTCCGAAAGACCAGCAGAAATGGAAGAGGCTGTGCCGGATGAACAACAGAAACAGAAACGTTAAATTATGATGATATTAACAACAGTCTGATCTGACGTAAAGACGTCGCATGTGCATTAAAATTTTAAGGACCCGCTATGTTTATTAAGTAATGACTACACGCATTTGTGATTTCAACATTCATGCATTTTAGTGTTAAGATTAGGGCTGTTGATAATATATAGAAATATCGATATTATTTTTTGAAAATATCAATATTTATGTGTGATAGTTTTTAGCACGATGTATAGATATATCGATACTGAAATCTGGATATCGTCGTTGATATTTTTAAAAATAAGTTATAATTTTTAGTTTGCTCTGGATGACACTATGTCCTTCAAATTTCTGTTACGCATAGAGATCAGCAAGCTTCAGTAAATCTTACTGCGTTTCTATAATTAATATGGAACTTATAGGTACCAAGTCTACTCAGATGATGACAACAATGTAAGCACGGCATAGCTCTCCCAGTACGAATCAGACGTGAGCCCAATTGTTTGAAATGAACGTGCGCATTGTCCTGGGATGGCCAATTTCAAATTAGGGTGTGTTAGCAGGAATAGAGGGAAGTGTAAATAACTAATAGTTGCTAAACAGAGAACAAGAATAGTAATACAACTTAGAATAAGCTACCAATATACAAAATTAAATGAAATACTCCCAAAAATCTTATGAAAACAAGTTATGTAACGCATGTTATGATAGCTAAACTTCTACCTAGATGAATGCCTCAACTGTATTGTTTATCAAACTTAAAAATGCACGAAAAAAGATTTGCCTCGAACCTCTTTCGAGTTTTATAAATTTTATTAATTTTTACGAAAATTATGACACGCTTAATGGTCACATTAAAAAGAAAATCGACAATCATCGTCACCAGGAGAAACCATTTGAAAGTGAAAACTTGGTTAAGAACAATATCACACATCTATTTATCAGTGGACAATCTTATTTTAAGAAGAATTGTTTTTATGAAATTGTATTTATGAAAGTGTCGAAATATCGATACTTTTTTCCGATATTACGACATCCGATATTGATATTTTTTAAAATATCAACAGCCCTAGTTAATGAATTCTTATCTTCCTCTGGTCCCTATCCGTTCTGGATGTCGGCAACCATCTTGACAGTCTTGTCTCTGCTGGTTGATGTTCGGAATAGCTCCGTAGTTGCCTTGGAAGTCCATGTTCTCAGATTATTTAGCCAGGAAGTTCTTCATCTACCAGCACTTCTCTTTACTGGTATTTTCCCCTGGAAAAAAGACTGCAGGAGTTTAAAACGGCTATTGTTCCTCATGATATGGCCAAGGTACTGTAGCTTCCGTGTTTTTACGGTGGTCAATATTTCCATATCTTTTTTCATTTTACTGAGCACTTTAGCATTTGTGGTGTGGTCTGTCCATGATATTCTCAATATTCTTCGATACAGTCACATTTCAAAAGCTTCTAACCTTTTATTGATAGTTTCCGTTGATGTCCACGTTTCAACGCCATACAGGACAGAGAACATATAGGAGCCCAGGAGTCTCATCTTCGTGATAATTGATAAATTTCAGTTATTAAATAGATGATTCATTTTATTGAAAGTAGCTCAGGCTTTACCAATACGCAACTTCATCAGATGGATCCCATTTGCTATTTACTGTGGTGCCAAGATACGTATACCTTGACACACATTCAATGGTCTTTTGGTTAATCATAATATGGCATTGGGAGTTGTTGTTTTTGCCAATGACCATTACTTTTGTCTTGTTTTTATTAAAGTCCATATTCGTGGCTGCTTTGTGACACTCTATTTATAAGATTGTCGCGAGTGTGTCACGAATATCGTGAAATATGCACAAAATAGTTAGGAATATTCAGTTGCGTGAGAAGCCGCAAGTATAGGAAAGAGCCATTAGTGAGACAACGACTAGAAAGTCTCCAGAACACAGATCAACAACGTCATTAGGTATGGAAGATGCCAAGAGAGGTATCCGGGAAGCAGACACCAGGGGCCCGAATAAGGTGAATAGGCATGTGTATTGCAACGTGACCCGGGGGAGTACGTGACAGAAGCTACAGAAGCTTCTAGAAGGCAGATTAAGGACGCAATCAAGCGATATATAAGGGGGTCGTTTGGCCACTGGAGCCAGAGTAGGACCGACCGCCAGAGTGTGGGGTCGGAGCTGACCAGTGCGGGGCATGGCAGCTACTAAAGAGTAGGGCCAGCAAGCAACAGAGGCTAGTTAGGGACCAGCCGCCTGTGAGTGGGGTTGGAAGCTGTCTGGAGCGGGGCACGGCAGCTAGACTAACAGGCCTTCGACTCTCGACTCCAGGCTTCATGAGGAAGCAGAACTTAGGTCCTGGCATAGGCTCTGATGCCAGTATAGGACTTAGTCGACGGAACGACATGGTCGAATAGTACTTTGAAGCCACGCACCTCCCTGGGACTTAGGTTAAACAAATGTAGGAGTTGAAATTAGAATTCAGAACTCGCGCCTACCTTAGCCTTAGACTTTGATTTTCTTAGCAAGCCTTACCGACGGAACTTAGGTTCACAGATGTAAGTCGGTCTTCGTGAGCTGCAAACTTATCTCTGATAATTCTTGTGTATGTTTATTTCTACCAGTTATTCCACTCCGAGTTCCCTAGTCTGAAGTGAATACCCATGTTGCAATTGATTCTAATATCAAGCTCTCATCTTCCGAACCGCTCGCGGAAGTAAAAGCCAACCAGGACGCAACAAGATATTGTTAACTTTCCTGACTACCTATCTTATCTAATGCGCTACTATTTAATGTCTCATTACTTCCGGATAAAACCAAGAAGGTAGGGATGGGCAAAATATATCGATGTATCGATACATCGATATTTTTTCTAAAAAATATCGATATTTATCGCCGATATTTTTATTTTCGATATATCGATACATCGATATTGTATTTAGTGTATCGATTTTAAGCACCATTTAGATATTTTTCCTACGAACGCAATTCAGTATCCAATTTAATCGTTACATGTATATAGGATAAATATACGTACATATCCAATCTTCTGAAAGTGTCTTAAAAAGTGAATTTGTCGAAATATAACAGCTTCATCAGCGGTTGAGAGGTTATAAAAAGCTGTTAAATTTTAACAATTTTACGTTAACGTCATTTTTATGTTAGCATGTAAGCGGTTGTTTTATCTTTGTGGTTGAAATATTATCTTTTCAACTGTTTTTTTTTCATTTACGATTAACAATTAATGGGTTGATGAACCACAAGTCATTATGAATGACTGTTAATTCATTTAAATGTCTACAATCTAGTCTACAGTCAAAACTCCTTAATCGCAAGGAATACGTTCCGTAAATTAGCCGCAAATACGAAAATCTTGAATACGGAAACCTTGAATACAGAATGTTAGTTTATATAGGATTATAGGGAATACGTTCCAAGTATACAGAAAAATTTTGATGTAATGGAGTAATTATCGCACTTTGAACTTAATAGACCAATTCTGGATCGCTTTAAATCCTCTATCTTAAAGTTCATTGTAATGCTCTTTAAAATATGCATATAGCTTTCTCCTGAATTACAGCCCCACTAAAGAATACTTTCTTGTGATTGCTGTCTTCGATTTGATGTAGTGAGAACGGTTTTTAATTTTTTATTCACTGAGACACCAATGGTTTTTACTGATAGTAAGGTCCTTTTCGAACGCCTCTCCCGTGTCAGGTTGTAGGCGATTACCATGGGTGATGTATATCCCTCCAAGGAAAGTCCTAGGAAGATGAACTGGGGTGGTTTCCCGTTTCACCGAAAGTGGTGGTGTAATGGTTAGCGTTCTGGCCTCGCATTCGGGAGAAGGTTGGGTCGAATCCCCGTCCGGGCATCCAGATTTGGGTTTTCCATGGTTTCCCAAATCACTCCAGGCAAATGCTGGGATGCTTCCTTCAAAAGGCCATGGCCGAATTCCTTCCCGTTCCTTATCTCCCATCCTTTCCCGTCTCTAAATACCTCAATGTTAAGAGACGTTAAGCAGTTAAAAAAAAATTCCGTTTACTTCCTCAATGTGACAGTGCTCCTAACTGTGTATGACAGTGACACTGTGTGGCTCGGTATAGAGTGTTGTGGATGAGAGATGAAAGAAGGGAGAGGGTGGAAGTCGGTGTTGGCATGTTCAGGCCTACTTTTGCGAAACATTCTAAAGGGGGCGCCAAGCTTAACATTCACATCCAACGGATGAATCACCATCAACAACATCGTATGCCCTTGCACCATACGCAATGCAGAGAGGTTTGGTGATTATAAATTGCAACTTACTGGTCAAGCCCTGATGATGAAAGTCGTTGATGTAGTGTTAAGTTAAAATAATTCATTTGCAGCACTCTGCGATCACGCAAAAAGTATTGTGACATATTTTAAGCAGTCTGTCAATGCTGTGGATCTATTAAGATCTGAATAAGAAGCATCTGGGAAAAGGAAGGAGAGGTGTTGACTTTGACACAAGCTGTTAGCACTAGATGGAACTCCTACTTTAATATGTTAGAACGATTTGTCAGACTTTCTGCAATTGTAGCTAAAATCTTAGCTACAAAAAGTCAGTCAAATATAAACACACTTGATATGGTTGCAACTTAACAGCTTAATGTAATACGTGACTTATTGTCCTGCTTGGTCATTTCAAAGAAGCCACTGAAGAGGTTAGTGGTACAACTTATGTGACTGCTAGCTTAGCCATTCCTGTTACAAATCTGATTCGACATGTAACGGAACAAGCTACTCCTTAGACCACTTTTAGATTCACGGCAAAAGAGGCTTTACTCCAAAGAATTCAAGAGAAATTAAGTCCTTTAGAAGGAAATACATTCCTTGCAGCAGCTACCATTTTGGACCCGCGTTTCAAACGTATACACTTCACTTCTCCAATCGATGTGTCAAATGGGATATCTACAATAAGTAATGATATTCCCTTGGAACTTAGACGACGAGAACAAAGTTCTCCAGAAGTAAGGTCTACAGCAGCAACACAATATATCGCAGATAACGCATCAATTTGGTCCGCACATGAAAAGCTATTATCCGTTAGCACTACTGTTATGCAAGAGGTTCCAAGCTCTGGCTCAGTTCCTAATGAGCTTAAGCAGTATCTGGACCAACCATTAATAGACAGAAAATCAGACCCAGTAAAGTTTTGGGTGAATTTCCAGTGCTCCAGCGCGCTGAAATACCTTATATGTCAAGCTTCTTCTGTGTCGTCCAAGAGAGTGGCTCCTGCAGTCAACTTAGCTGTACTGAACAACAGGAGTAGATTGACGGGGGAGCACATAAAACAGAGAGTCCTTTTGATGTCCATATCAGACGAATTCTGGTTTGATTGATTGAAAAAAATAATGAATTAATAAAAGTTTGTATAATTTCTACCTGTGTCTTTAATTTTCTTAAATATTTTGATGTATTTTATGATTTTTTTTAGATAATTACTCCCTTTAGACAAAAATATTGAAATATCGATATTGTTTTCCCGATATATATCGATAGTGTTTGTAAATATCGTTTCGATATTTATCGATATATTTTTTTGATAGCCCATCCCTACAAGAAGGTACTGTCGGGTTTTGATTACGTTCTTCATCAAAATTAACGAGTTAGTGCTTACTTTGCTATAGTAGTAGAATTTTCGAGTTACAAAGAACATTTTAATTAATTTTCTTTGTTCAAAAACACGTCTGCGAGTGAATAAAAACATTAACGTCATTATCAACTAAACGTGCGATATTCACACAGCAAAGGTGAGGAATTCTGTTGTAAATAAACAGCAATATTTAATTGGTCATTCTCATTTCGCTTGGTCTTTTTCATATTTTTTAACCCCCCCCCCCCCCGTGGTTTTCATAAAATATTAAAATATTATATAGTCGCATATAGTCATCCCTGCAAAAATTATTCTAAAGCAATCGATTAATTCGTCAGTGATATTCTGTTAGGGTTCCACCGAAACCAGAGTATCGCTGAAAAATCATTTGCAACACTACAATGAATATTCACGCTTCCAAATGTTAACAACAGCTTCAAAAGGTTCCAAGTATATTACGTTTGGTAATTAATATTTTTATGTGGAGAGGTATATAATCTGGGAGTTCGGACGGTCAGCATAGAATGAAAATAAATGCTAAGAAGAGTAAGCTAATTAGGCAGGCAGAAAAATAACTATTTTTGAACTCTAAGGCGTATAAAGTGGTAAAGGAATTTTGCTTATTAAGGGTATTAAGTATACATTAGCATATCATTTAATAACAAACTCAGTTAATTTGTGATAAGGAGATATATCACGGAAGTGAGGGAACTGGGTTCAAAACCTTGACCAGTCCCTGCTAGAATGTGGTGGGGTGCTGCGGCACCCACATTAATCTAAGCCCGTCAAAATTCCGGCATCGGGCTTACTTTAACAATGACAGAGAATTAGCGAAAACATTTGAATCGAATGTAAACAGCTTCTAAAATCTCAGAAATAACGAGTAGAATGCAGATTTCATTACAGTTCTAAATTAAAACACCGTCCGGTTGTAGTTGTTTGTGAAATTTACCCGCCCACACAATTAATAAGTGACGTGATATACAGCTGGTGTGTGAATCATTGGAACAGTGTGTTGGGAGTTTATAAGACATATATAGGTGATGAGGCCTGGATGGATATTGATAGAAGTATTAACAGTAGTACGTGGAAAAACGACCAGCAATATAGGTAAGGGAATCATAGACAGTAATAAGTAATGAGGAATATTCGGAACAAGTTTCCTCAAAAACTGTATTTTAAAAGGAAGATGTGTGTAATGCAAATGGCACCGGGTCTTAAACTCCATCACAGTTAATTAATAACAGTACTAACATTAGTGAAGAAAATGTTTAAAAAGTGTTTAAATCACTTGATAGTATTACAATATGTCGGTGATAGAATCTGGTGTCACTGATGATTGATGCCTTGAATCACTTCACTAAACATACGTACCTGAAAAACAAGTCGAATATAAGCTACAATTAATTAAATGCTTTATACCAACTGAGCTTATAAAGCTGGAAGAAAACAGTTCATTCTTATACCACAAAACGCAACGAGTAATGAATGATACATATTCGTGATTATTGTTAATTGTTTTGCATACCAACAAAACAGTATCGTAACTTTCATTTTACCTATTTACGTGAAATTTAATAAGATTCTTTCACCTATACTTGACCAACATAAGCAGTATAGTACAGTCTAGAGCAAAAGGGCATAAACAAAAAAACAAAAATATATATATATATTATCGTGGACACTGGCAACTATATAAGCAAAGCCATTAACGTTTTTAAATGTGTCACAGAATTTTTAGCAAACAACGTTCAGTAAATGTTTATAGTACGTATTTAAGACTATACATGATAACAACATTTTAAAAAATTCCAGTGAACACCTAGCGCTCTACTTAATACTGCATTTAATTATGAGGTAGATAATTCATTTTAATAAAATGCGTTGAACCTGGAGGCTGGACATGACATCGATAATTCGGAAACCTTCGGCAAGTCCGATGATACCCGAACTGTTAGTTACACTGGCCGCCACCACAGCGCTGCTTAGCTAACCAGGAAAGTTCACATTGACTTTTGTGCTTAAATATTGTTCAAAGGATGCGTAAATTTCAGATAAATTATTAAATTTAATTTCATCTGTACTTACATTTTTGTTAAAAGGTAGTGTAACTACGTCTATAAGACGACTGCACAAAAGATACGATAAACAGAGATAAGGAGTTGTAATACAAGATGGAAATTAAAAAAATTACATTGCGACTTTCGTTTAAATTTACTTGTTGGTATTTGCTTTATTTACAACGACCCGATGTTTTTTTTTTTTAATTGCTTTACGTCTCTTAACAGCGAGGTCTTTAGAGACGGGAAAGGATGGGGGGCAAGGAATGGGAAGGAATTCGGCCATGGCCTTTTGAAGGAAGCATCCCGGCATTTGCCTGGAGTGATTTGGGAAGCCATGGAAAACCCAAATCTGGATGCCCGGACGGGGATTCGAACCGCCGTCCTCCCGATTTCTAGGCGAGAACGCTAACCGTTACACCGCCCCGCTCGGTAACGACCCGATGCAAAAATTCATGTAAAAAGAAGAATAGTATTCGATTTCTGCGCTGTATACTCTGTGGCACTTCCAGAATATGGTTATAACATAAGAATTTTTATTACAGAAGATAGGGAACAGGAATGTTTATTAAAAAAAACTGAGAAAATTTACACCAAACGAAGATAATCACGAAATATATTATTCAAATAAATAACAGTTATTTGTTTTTGAAATTATACTTCACTTAGAAACTTTTTCATGGGGCAAAAACATTTCCGTTATTTAAAAACGAATGCAATTATTTAAGAATATCCTAGTTAAATACTCCGAGAATCTAATCACTGAAAGTTTGTTCACATTACGAAACATATCAATAAAAATAATAATTATTCGTTATTCATTTTTTCGTTAGAAACTTTTCCATAGCAAATTCCTCCTACTACCATAGATGATACCCGTCATTTTTGAGGTAATAAATTTAGAATAGCTGTGGTTTATCAAAGATTATTTCTTCATTTTAAGTAAGAAAGTTATATTTCAGCTATATTTATTTGAACAGGGGAGGAGTTGATTAGTACACTGGGCGAATAATATTCATCAAATATTTGTAACTGAATGTGTCTTTTCATGTTTGTCAGTGATGCCCACACGGGAATACATTATCTTTGTCTTAAACAACTGCGGAAGAAAGTTATTGTGATATACCTCTCTCCGTTATGAAAATATCTACTTTATCTTATGTGTCACAGCACGACCTGAATACACCAGAGAGTGCTGAGTGACAACATTCTTGGTTCTGGAGGGGGGATGGCCAGGGATCACGCCCCCTACCTCCACTGTTTGTTTCCGCTGCTCCTGTTATTGAAGATTTAATGGCTCCGCAGGTCCATATATCCGATCTCGGAGCATGTTTGTTCTGAATGCGAGCTATCATGACGCACTGCGTATAAACAATGGAGAAACATACAACGGGCACGGAATACGGGTATTTGTTCCCGGCAGCCGTCCCAGGAGAAATAAAGAAAATGTTTTATCTGGGTGGAACAGAATTTTCTAAATTTAAAGAGAAGAGAGTTCCCAGACATCGGTTCGAGGTTTACAGCGCACAGGCGGGCGTTCCGTTTCGTGCGACGAAAATGGAATACCGGAGCAGCCTGTACTGACGGGGTACATCTCAGCAGTCTGCAATTGGAATTCAAGGCTGCTGCAGCGGTTACGCTATTTTAACTGACTGACGGATATTGCTCCGCCCTTCTTTCGGTGCAGTGAAAGGCAGAAAGTAACTAAGTTTTACATACAACAGCTTCTGGCGAGACTAATTCGGACAAGAAATACCAAACAGTTGTGTAAAACACTGTATACGAAATCATTACGATTATTTTGACGAATTCTTCAGATTTGAATCTTTGTCTCTTAAACTCAGCCTTTTATGAATTTTAATCTTAAGAATCGAGTATAGAGAGATGAAAGTTGATTAAATGTGAATTTGTGTGTTCTCCATGTGAATGAATATTGTTTTTGTGGAAAGAGACTGTGTAAGTAATGTATAATATCGTCAGTAGTATAATATGGGTGAAATATTAATTGAATACTTGTAATTATAAACGTCGTATAAGCCACGGTGTTCTGAAGAAGATTTTCAATTGGTTGGAGTGTTTGATGTTGTCAGTTTTATGTTTAAATGTATGTAAATAGCTTTAATTTACATTTTTAAATGTTTCCTGAGGATTATGTTCTAGTTGTAATTTTTTGAATAGGATTTTGATTGGCAGAGTAATTGTTAGCACTTGGAAACCGTCGAACGGTACCTTTATTCCTTTTTTTGGTGTTTCTGTACTGCCTGTTTAAACGCGTGGAGATGGCGAGCAGAAGAAATTTTTGTAATTGTTTATGAGTTCTCAGGCTGGAATCTTTTATGAGGTTTAACTGCTGTAATTTTTTTGTAATGTGCTTTAGCAGCTTTGGACGAGTCTGGTGCCTTATCCGCGTGTAATTTTGCTATGAGGATTTCGACGCAATAAAATCAGCTAGATGAAAAGTGTGTTATCGGTCTTATTATTTCATTACAGCATAAGACAAAAATTATTTAATTTTTATTGGTTTGTCTTCACGAATGAAATGTTAGTGGCGTCATGATATTTCCTGCATCTTTGTCTGCGTTTTTAACAGCCAGTAGCAACATAAACATAGTGCCTCCAACTCTCCTGTATGTTTGATTTATGTTTTCCCTGCATTTTAACGTACTGTACTTAAAAATACTGAAAAAAAGTAACGTAGGCAGCAACAGTATTATCGTAATCCGAAGAATGGATCCTTGATTCAGTGTGATCTTTGATGGTTATATGTGGATATGGTTAAGTGTGTATCTTTGGTATAATGTTATCTTAGGTGTCTACGTGTTCCGCCCACCATATGAGGTGAACTGTGAAAACTCCCTACAAATATGTTTGGTAGTTTCTATCGTGGTGATAGTGATTATTACGCATGGATTTAAATTTCACTTAGAGAAACAATCTGTTGGTACACGAATAAAAGAAAAAAATACTTATGTGAACATAGAAATATTTCGTACATCAGATCAACATTGCACATAATTTTCCCGTATTTAAAAAAAAAAAAAAAAATATAAATTTAAATGTTGCTACATGTTTATTTTATTATCAATTTTGATTTTGATTAATCAACCATTTTAGGCTCGGAAACATTCCGAATCTTTATACCATATTAACACAGTAATCTCACCTTTCCGATTTTGTTTAACATTTCGCGTATCACTTCATGCATTATGCCAAATTAATCTCTACACTTTTCGTGTGTCAAAGATAACGATTAAAATGTTACCATCAGGTAATTTATTATTTTCAATCTTATTTTGTTTTATTCTATGAGTTTATAATAGTTTTCATTGCTCCGCTAATAGTCATCCACAAATTACATCCAGTGTTTACAAGACTACAGAGCAGTAATTTGCTAAAATCATCAGTTATTTATATTCCTATGAGGAATAAATTATATAGTTGTCAGATACTGTACAAATAAAATTACCGACTATTTTTTCGAGCTATTACTTTACAGAACAAGTATTTATGAAACAAATCTTTTGAGATGTGCTGTAGTAGAGGTATTTTTGCTTAGGGCCTACTGCTTTACGCCTCGTCGTGGTCATTGGAGGAGGGAAAAGACAGGGGGAAGTAACAGGAAGAATTTCAGCCATGAGGTTTTGAAGGAACCATCCCGACTTTCGTCTGAGTCATTTCGTAAAACCGTGGAAAAGGGAAATTTGGATAGCCGAACGGGTATTTGAACTCACGTACTCCCAAATTAACACTTACCCAATAGGCTCGGTCCCAAAGCTGTTATATAAATGCTACGACTGTGTATTGATGTTAGATATAAACTTAGAAGTTTCTTACAATTTGATGGTGATAACCTAGCGTTCGTACTTTTCCGCCAATTTTGTGAACACATTACTAAAATAATCATCTCATTGTCCTAAACCAGTTTTAAATAGTTTCACCGAAATTCAGATGCCATTGTCTTACAGTTATTTGTCCAATTTCCAATTACTTCACGACACAAATTATAAACATTTTATTAGAAGCCCCAACAACCTATTGTCAACCCATTTTTCATCCTTCTTTAGAGCGTTTATGTGTATCGCTGATACTACTTATTTTCTTCCCAAACATTCTGATCTGAAACTACAAGTAGATATATATCTTAATTATGATTGTATAAGTTATAATGTTGTTACAGATGTTTTGAGGTATTATTCAGCGCCTCATTACTGTATTGAGAGTTTGGGTTGTCGACTAATCCTTTTCCCGTTTCTCGTGCATAAACAAAATCTGAAGTTGTGTCACGGATTCTGCTCTACGGATATGAAATTGGAATTATTTTTACAGCTGCTCGTTTTATATCTAAAACTGCAACCTACTTCAACCTTAGTACAACATCCATTGCACAATCTCTTTTTTTTAAAAAGCAAGTTTTTGTGTAATAAATTTAACTGTAAACAATTCCAAGTTTTGTTAAAGAAAAAATAAAAAATGAAATGAAAATGATTTTAATAAACTACATCATAGCTATTTCTTTACAAACTTTTTATTCCTTTATTTACTGCTTTTGTGTAAACGATATCTCATGCTTGACACCGGCTATTACAATGGAATTTATTTACAGTAACGAATTATGATGAAGTTCATTTCTTGTGTTTTAGGACTGTACGAAAACTATGTATAGTTTGTTGAGAAGTTGAATTAAGATAATTGCACCCTTCTGTTGTATATATAATCAAAACTGCGTAAGAAATTCCTGTTTCAGGTAAGCTAACTACAGCGTGAAAAATAAAACTAAAAAAACCACTCATGGAACAAAAGAGGCGAGGCTAACGTGATACGAAAATTTAAAATAAACAAATGGAGCTAGTCAATATGAATACGAAAGAAGTGAATGTCCCGGGCAAACATGGTTTCAAGTAATAGAGTAAAGTTTAAAATTAAAGCAACTGATAAAAAAGGAAGAAATGGAGGAATGAGTGAGTAAAACTAGAATGATGTAAAGATTCCGTAAAGATTCCAGGATTTTAATTTGAATGTAGTTATTATACGGCATGTCAGTGATGGCACCGAGCGATAAAAAATTTAATACAATGATTTCTTGTTTGAATTAAATCAGAATATAGAAGACCTAATACAAATTCTTGTAAAAGTATTATTTAATGGGATAAACCAAATCTTGATTTTTCCTGAATGAAAGAAGAAACGCTTACATCGGTGCCGGAATCAAAATATTGACTTACTGATTCTTATAGAAATGCACAAGAACGCTTCATTTTATAAGATAGACCATTCTGGTTGTAGTATCATCTACTTTAAATCTTCGATTTTGTAAGCTCCACAAACGATAATACTGTAAAATCTGAGGAATCCAAACTGTGCTTAGCTATAGAATATATCACTAATCAGGCTTGACGTAGTTCCTTTTAGCTATTATACCTTCCATTAGAAACGACAGAGATCTAAGAAGCAAGGTATATTTAAAGAATTAAGGAAGTAAAAAAGTGATGTGGTTGAAATAAAGTTGTTCTTGATAAAGTAAGAATGATATCAGAGAATTTTGTACATTGAAAATTAAGCTCAGCCTTAAAACACACTAAACAGTGTGTTCTGTATCCTAATGGTTGGAAATCTTAACAAATAAAATATTTCTTAACGGTAATTTTATTAAAAGCTTCAATATTAAAGTTTTTGATATTTGAATCAAAAATAAATTTTTGTTACTTTTTTTCCTTTTGCCATTTTTTTTTTTTTTTTTTTTTTTTTTTTTTTTTTTTTTTTTGTATTTTTTTTTTTGTGAATTAGATTGGAAGGCAATATTATTGGTATTAGTATGTTTTGAAATATAAAGGAACAAAATGTGATTGAACCACAATTATATAAGAGATCTAATGAAAACTTTTCTAACAAAACCTCATTTTCTTTTTCGACTGTTCCACTGTATTCAAAATAAAATTCTACACCAAGAAATTACTTGCCCAGTTATTGACAGTCACGCAATGAACTGTAACCAAAGAGAGAAGAATTGAAGCCACGGCACTGCTTATGCTCACAGTGTCCAGCCGACAAATTACTACATACTAATTGGTAACTCAAGTAATATTTCTTTACAAAACGAGACATGCAAATGAATTCAGCGCTTTTCAACAGACTACTACAGGTAACTTCCATTTGATCATAAGATGACTCCATACAAATTTTAATTTAATATTTATGCTGAGGAATTTCGAATCTGATCATTTTTAAAACTAAATACGACAGGCAAATAATTAATTTATTCCAACACTTGAACTACCTGATTCGTAAAATTCTGCCACATGTACATAAGAAACTTGAAGTTATGCAGAGGTTATCCATAATTGTCAACAGACAGCGGGAAGTGAATCTAAAATTTACAAGTTGATACCTTGTACGACTGCAATATTCTCTCCATATCTTCGTATATGGATGATGTGGGCAGAAGCCGGTGGTACTTATTAGGTTTTGAAAAATGTCTTAAGCTCCTTATTTATCGGTGGATTATTTCACATACGAGTATAGAAGATTAGTTTATCTTCTTGACGTTCTTTCCAGAAATTAATGATCAGGTGGAATTTTTAGAATTAAAAGGAATACTTCAAACTATCTTGAGCCATTTTTTTTTTTTAAAAAATATATAAATGTTTCTCTGATATATTTCTTTCTATTTAATTTGAAAATTCCATTTCATACCTACTGGACAGGCTTTCCAGGTTTTCGTCTTTTTCCCTTCCCTCCGTAGGGACTTTTTATTAATTTATGTTTAAAACCGCAAAATAAACTGTCTTGGCTGCCTTTTGCACCTGAGTCGGTCCATATACGACGCAAGGCTGCATATGAAAGGGATTAGTCAGTATGGTCTTGATATTGAATAAACTACATATTTTTCTTTTATTACCTATTTACATACATTACTTGCATCTTTGATGTATATGCATTACCTACCACGGATAAATGGAAATAATAAAATTATTTATTTTGCTCTTTCATTGCAACAAATATTAAGAAAATGCAGTTTGTATGTTTTCTGGAGTCATTAAAAGTAGAGGCAGTGTTTGGAAGCCTCGACGCCGAACCGATTATCGTATATAGTAGTTATGAACCACGTCTGAGTGTTCTCACTTTTGTCACAGCAAATTCAGAGTAGCCGTAGTTATTTCAAGAATCCTTTCCTTCTTTGTACAAGTATCATATTTATACCTCGAAGTTTATGCCAAACATACCTGGAGTTTCCTGAAACACGAAGAGGATAGTACTATTATTCTTTTTTAATTTCTAAATAACATTTGGATACTAGCTCCAATATTTTTATTTATTTCCGTGTATATATAATGAAATTTACACATACAACGAAGGACCATCCACCCTCGCAACCGGATTCAAACCGGCGACTCCTGAAGCACTAAGCAGTGTCAGCAGTAACTGATCAATATTCTATGTTCACGTTAGAGGATTACTGATTGGAGTAAGCGTTGCAGGAAGCAAGGGCTAAGTTATATGTTGTGTTCTGGTTGTGTTTATATTTACCATGAAAGCATGAGAAAACATATGTATAAATATTTGCATAAAATGGTTTCAAACATTCTCGGACTGATCGTTGGTGCTAATCTGT
>JARYHS010001107.1:0-36969 GCA_031002005.1 Vandiemenella viatica
CCAATGGCCGAAGCAGGAATGATGTTAAAAGCAGAATAGCACTAGCAAAAAGAGCCTTCATGAAAAAGAGAAATCTTTTAGTTTCAAATATTGATTTAGGAATCTGAAAGAACTTCTTAAAACTCTATGTGTGGAGCACAGCACTTTACGGTAGCGAAACATGGACTTTAGGAATACCGGAAAGAAATAAACTTGAAGCATTTGAAATGTGGTGCTACAGAAGAATGCTGAAAATTAGTTGGACAGACAAAGTAAGAAATGAACGAGTTTTGGAAATGATGGGTGAGGAAAGAAGTTTATGGTAGAAGCTTACAGGAAGAAGAGACAGGCTGGTAGGTCATATTTTGAGACATGCTGGATTGGTTAATTTGTTAGTGGAGGGAACAGTGGAAGGTAATAACTGTAGAGGAAGACAGAGATTAGAATATATGAAGCAGATAATTGAGGACGTGGGTTGTAGGGGGTATGTAGAAATGAAGAGGTTAGCACAGGATAGGAAGGGATGGAGGATTGCATCAAACCAGTCTAAAGACTGACAAAAGCAAAAAAAAAATGATAGAGGCTTCGTTTAGATACTTATGAAATTACATTTCAATTTTGGCTATTGTTTTACAGGATCAGAATAAAAAGATCTGCTTGGATTAGGGATAATTTGAAATGATGTTCTCAAATACTGTGGAATTTTATTTGGCCAGATTACTAAACTATTTTTTATTAATTCTGCTAGTATGGTAACAACTAAAAATAATGTAGATAAAGTACACAGTTTTAATTCAAAATATGTGGATTCTTAAATTGAAATAAAATCTGCTTTACTTCACATAAATTAATAGATGGTCAGGCTTTTTGCTACCTACAGACAAAAAAAAAACCTTGTGACATTCCCCTTGATAACAACTGATCTTTAAGATTAATATGGCTGTGTGTAATATCTTGACATGTTTTTATATACTCTGATTAGCACATTTGATGGTTAATAACCCCAAGTGTCAGTTATACCAGGTGTCTATAGTGAAGCAGTATGTAGCCAGTAACTGGCATATACCAAGTGCTTATCTTAATTTTTAAATCTACTATATTTATCTCGTTCAGTAGAAAAGAAAATTACAGAAATATTGGCAACATTGACTGAAGTTTTCTTTTACAAACAGGTACTTGCCAAAGAGGCTACGTTGCATGAGAAGGAATCCCTGTTACCAGTTGTTAGGTTTGATACTCGCTATTTAACCCTTCGGTGGATCGTGTACCTGCCGCGCTGTGGCCTGCTACCTGCGCTAAGTGATTATCCCTGGGGACGGAGCCGTCCGAGCGGTTCCACCCGCCCTGTGCTGAATGTTTTCTGGCTAAGCACTGTGACCTCTCACGACTGATACAGAATAAATGCTCTCACTACATAGTTTCTCTGCAAATAAATTCCTACAGAATAAAACTGAATCATTAACCCTATTTTTCATAACTAATATTTATTTCTTGCTTGCATTTTTCTCTCGATTTTTGCAGCTTTTGTCGAAAGCGTGGTGATTCTTAAATTTACGTCAATAGTTTACAGTTCTTTCTTGGCAATTTCTGTAGGTCCCTTACTGTATTAGAGTGTTATTGTTGATTCGAAAAAAATGCTAGAAATATTGTATTCCACACTTACATACCGCGTTCAGACAACCACTGTAAAATTAGAGATATTCGAACTCATACAGAGAGTTAAAGCCATCCGATTTTTCCTCGCGCTATTCACGAATATAGAAACAGACCTTAAAATGATAATTGTTCAAGCAGCCTCCCCCACACATTTGGTTTCCGGAATATCTTTGTAGATGTAGACACCCAAAATATCTCGATGACTGAATGTTTGCTGCGCTTAGTAATTACCCGATTATACGTAATTTTGTTTCTTTGATGAAATTTGTTCCACATAAGTACTCAACAGATTTTTCAAATCTAAGCTATGAAGTGTCTGTCCATTAATTACGTGATGTGAAATAGAGGGGGGGGGGGCGGGTTGCGGCGAAATCGTACGAAACCTCACCAGAGTAACAAAAAGCGGTATCTGGACATAAGTTCACTAAAAATTGGAGTATTTAGAAGGACATCTCTGGTCCAATATTCCCTAATTTTCAATTTTTTTCACGCTAGGCATCAGAAGACAAATAGCTCTGAAACAATACATTTCATCATATCCAGTATCTTTCCACTTTGAAATTCGAGGAAAGCTCTGATTCTGGAGTATTCTTCACAGTGGTTATACAAAACCGATTCTTTTCATCAGCTATATACTTCGTCAGTTCTTCTGTAAGAAATAACATGAAAACTGACAGAATACTTGACACATTCCCTATTTGACACGCATGTCCCAATAGTGTAACATAAAATGCGTGACTAACTGGACGAAAATGATTTTCTAGTTAGATTTATCGCCAAGACATAATTTCTTCGTAGCCGTTTCACTATCACTTTCTGATTCTTCAGAACAACTAACTTGTTGAAACATGAGACTGCATTGTCACCCCTCCTGACGAGTATGTTTTAGGAATACAGCTTTCCGATTTTGTGGAAAAGCTATCACTTCCATCAAAATGAAGTAGTTCATCCTCAGTGTCGCTCATCGTAAGAATCTCCATGATTTATTCCTCAATGCACCCACGACGTCTTTCGATTTTCTTTATAAAATACAGGACACAAAGAACACTGATGTAATTTTCGTTGAACAGTGAACTATAGAGCGAAGCCTAGGCTCCAGCAGACAAACATTCGTACGATAAGCTAGCGACCAAAACTGCAAAAGGCTATTGAGAAATGTGGCGAGAAGTCCGCTATACGACTCAGGTAGCGGCGCGTCTATATTCGTCATCAGCACACAGGTAGCGGCAGGCGGGTGCGGCTTATCTCGTCATCAGCACTCAGGGGAAATCCGACGGCTGCGTCATCAGCAGTCAAAGGGTTTAAACGAGTGATGCCAGCCAAATGGGTTTATCTGTAGACCTAAGGAACTTTTTAAAAAATTACGAATCTTAAATTTGGCTACTGTTTATTGCCTCTTTTTATTACTTATGGCGTTTTCCTTTATTAGTGTACATGTTAAACTCTCAGCATATAGTGATACTGAGTCATTAAATTATCAGCAATTATGAATCGTTTCATTGCAACCGTTGGCATAAACCAACAATTGAAAAAAAAAAAGCAAAGCTGCTATTTTGTATGATAATAGACTTAAATTCAAACTTAAAAGACCACTTTACAGAATTATCAGCACAGTCTATATGCACAGTGTGTACTATGCTCACAATTTAAAATTGCAATCTCAAAATATTATGCATACAATACAAGAAACACCAGTAAAACAAAATTTAACTATTTCTGAAGTTATGGATCTAGAGATGACAGAAGAAGAAACAGAAAACTATGACACTGACCGAACTAGTGAATGTGGTACTGACATAGAGGATGAATGAAATTATGTTACCTGTATAGATTCATTTATGAATCATTGTCTAAGACATTATATAATTCAGTAAGATTTAAAATACACATGTAAAATGTAACTTCCGTAAATAAAACCATGATTTATGAAATATAATGTTTTCTGGGGCGAAAAAAATTAGAAGAAAAACAAGGGTGCAATGTTTCTCTTTTCATGTTTTCAAAAGCTAAAAAAAAATCAATTTGTGACACAAGTCCTGATTAGACCAGGTAATGTCAGGTACTCTGCTAATTGTGGGTGTAAAAGTGTTGCTGGTAATATATATTACTTAAATATAGAGTTTTTATAAGAAAATGGTCACTTGTATGTGGAAAACGGTTGAAGAGTGTGATAAGAGATAAAAAATTTTGATATAGCATAATTAGTGCGAATTGAGCAGCAAATTATTTGATTTAGCTGTGAGTTAGCATTTAAATCTATATTTTTTCTACAGTTTACCCAAGATTGCTAAAATCAACTAATTATATACATAATTACATACATGTTCTATAGATAATAGAATAGAAAAGTAATGCCAAAATGCATGAAAAAGAGTGATATACTTCATATATTCGAGGTGTGGGGCTGTAACTGTATAAACGCAAGTTTAATATTATATATAGATTATTAGAAACCTGGTCCACAATTTTCTAATAATAACTAGTTTATTAACTATAGGAATAGTATTAAGCTAAATTTACCAGTATTACTTTGTTTCTAGGTATCATCAAGTCATTACTACTCATGATCTGAAGCAGCCTTACACTTCTGGAATGTGTGGAGAGCCTTTTAAGAATTCTTACATCCTAATAACTCGTAAAAGAATCCATAAGATAAGCCGGCCGTATGCTTGTGAAGTTTGTGGTAAACGTTTTACTGCTAATACTAACCTTTCAATACATAAAAGAATTCATACAGGTGAGCAGCCTTACACTTGTGAAATTTGTGGAAAAAAGTTTACACAGGCTCATAACTTGGTAGTACATAAAAGAATTCATACAGGTGAGCGGCCTTATGCTTGTGAAATTTGTGGGAAAACGTTTACACGGGCTAATCACGTAGTCGTACATAAAAGAATTCATACAGGTGAGCGTCCTTATGCTTGTGAAATTTGTGGAAAAGGTTTTTCTGAAAATATTTCCCTTATAAAACATAAAAGAATTCATACAAATGAGCGACCTTGTGCTTGTGAAGTTTGTGGAAAATGTTTTACTGTTAATAGTAACCTTGCACAACATAAAAGAATTCATACAGGTAAGCGGCCTCACTCTTGTGAAATTTGTGGGAAACATTTACACTGGCTAATCACTTAGTAGAACATAAAAGAATTCATACAGGTGAGCGGCCTTATGCTTGTGAAATTTGTAGGAAAACATTTACACAGTCTAATCACTTAGTAGGACATAAAAGAATTCATACAGGTGAGCGGCCTTATGCTTGTGAAATTTGTGGGAAAACGTATACAAAGGCTAGTCACTTAGTAGTACATAAAAGAATTCATACAGGTGAGTAGCCTTACATTTGTAAAAGTTTGTGGAAAATCATTTGCTCAGTATGGTACCCTAAAAACACATAAAATAGTTCATATTAATGAGCGTCCTTATACCTGTAATACTCTGTAGAAAATTGTTTAAAGATTCTTCTAAGTTTAAAATACATAAAGGAGCTCATACAGGTGAGAATCCTTAGGTTTATGGAAAATTTGTTTACACCATCATGTAGCTTCTTAAAACCTACATGAAACCATAACAACTAGCAGCCTTATACTCATAAATATTCAAGAGAATTGTTTATGAACTGTAGTTATCTTACAATACATGAAAGTATTCATAGTAGTGAGAAGCTTTAGTGTTTATAGCTTTTGTCTTGTAATACAAAGGAAGATTGCATGTAAATAAGGTACTTCATTTTTGTGAATGTTGAGTAAAATTTTGTAAATGGCTGTGAACTTTAGGTAAATTTATACTGGTGAGGAGTTTTATGCTTGTAAAATTGTGGAAATATGTTTAAGGGGTCAGGTAAAGCTATAATTCATAATCTGTGTACAACGTAAGGCATAATATTATTTATATGACTAAATAATCAGATAGTTGTGAACATTGTAGAAAATCCTAATCAGTCTTATATAAAAATCCATGAGATGCTATATGCTAGAAAAAAAATTGTTGTCACATATATATATATTATCTGAAAACTTCAAACAGCATAAAATAATCTATATATTAGTGGTCTCAAAGTTGTGAAAATTTCAGAAAATTGTTTATGATGTCCCCATGCCCTGTAAATCATGGTAAAATGCAAATCTCTTCTTCTTAGCATTAATCCCATATTGCATGGTCTTCTTTTCTGGATTTCTTCCATTTATGTTTATCTTGGGCATCTTCATGTCGAATATTGACTAGATGCATGTCCTCCTGCAAGGTATCCAGCCTGTGTTTCTTGGGTCTCCCACATGGTCTTTGATGCTCCAATCTTCTGTCAAGTGCTTTTACTGCCACGGAGGTGATGTTACTGCAAATTACATGGCTGTACCATCATAGACGACCCTAACACATTTTCTCAGTGGTTGGCGCCACACCAAATGGTGCCCAAATAGTTCTCCTTCCTGATGCACTCCAATCTAGTGAGTCCCTGTGGCACCATTTTCATGACATGCAGCTGTCCATAATCTTTTTGTGACTGGCCAACATTTGGTTTCATACAGTACACTGCATGAACAATGATTCTGTAAACCTTTATTTTAAGGTACAGTAGCACCTTAAGTTCAAAAATGAGCCCTATGACTTGATGCCACTTCATCCTGGCTGCATTGACATGGTTTCAGGTTTCTGGGAGTGTATAACCATCTAACCAGAGTACTGTTCTCAGGTATTTGAAGTCAAATGACTTACAGAGTCCAATGCCATCGATATTGTCAGACCCCATCACTTGGAACCCCACAATGTTCCCATTCTTCCAGATATTAAGGCGCATGGTGTATATATCGAGGGAAATTTTCTATCATTGGATTAGTTGTTCAAATTCTTGTCAATCCGGGCGTGTGGATGTGAGCAGTTCTCCAGAAATGGTGTAAAGACAGAGGATAAACAGGAGTGGCGACAAAGCTGATTTAGGATGAAAACCAACACTGACGGGGAAAAAGTCTGAGAACTTCCTGCAGCACATCAAACATAACTGGTGACTATACGATGAAGTAGCTGGATCAATTTAATTGATACCTCTGGTTCCCCATGCTGTCTCAGTGAGTAACGGATTAGATCTCTAGGTACCCTATTGAAAGACTCTTCAAGATCTGGGAAAGCTATGTGCATTGCTTTTCAAGGTGTCTTTCCTCAAAAGACATGTGGCATGAATAGTGTCAATCATCCCTGTGCCTTTCATGAAACCACGGTGATTTGGAGCAATCATAACTAAGCTTGGAAGGCTTGCATCCACAATGCATTAAAAGATCTTCATTGTGTGGCAAAGTAGGCGAATCGATAGATAGTTCGAACTGTCTAGCACATCACCCTTTCTTATCCAAAGAGGTATTATAACACTAGTGAGCTAACTACTACTCGTAAGATAAAATCCATCTCTGTGAACAGAAATTCCATTTTCAATTTTGTCAAGATTTGTGCATTTTACTAGAAATGTGTGGTGCTTTAAAGAATCCATCATGATGATGGAAAATTTGGCTGAAATATATCCTGAAAATTATTTATATATATATATAATAGTTTATTTATACTTTCAATAATCTGCAGTATTTCATGTAATAAAAATTTATATCACTCAAATTATTGAATTTGGAATTTAAGTCAGTTTACTGAGATGAAAAGATGTTCAGCCTTGATACAGGTGTTTTTATTTCTTTTATTATTGCTATGTTTGAACTAAATATCTAGAAATATCGAATTTTTTCATTTGATGTATGGATTTAATTATATTTATGTATACAATAATTCAGTGCTTATTATCAAATGTGAGTTATATTCTCTTACATTTTTGGTTGCACTGTGTGTGCTGTAATTAAATGACATTTTTCTTTATCTCATCTACCATAATAAGAATTTTGGAATGTTTATTTGCTGATTTAATATAAAACTCCTGACCTTAGTGTGGTGTAATTTTAACTGAGTTCATGATTAATTGTAAACTGAATCATCAGACTCTAGTCACATGAGCATTTGCACGCAACTGACGAGCCAGTCGTTTGTGAGTTTCACTTGGGAGTTGAATGCAGACTGTATTGTAGTCTTACAGGTGTGCCATAACATATATTTAACAAGAGATAACTGAATAACTTACCTAAAATAGCAAAATAATTTGACTTATACTCATAAATGGAAAATGTAGCCAGGTGATGAAATTACACTCAAGGAATTTAAAAATAAAAAAATGGGAAGAGGAAAATATTTGAAGGGGTCTGTAGGAAAATTGTTGCTGTAGCATGGGCTCCATTGTTTGAATAATTAAACACTGTGTTTTGTTTACAAACTTAGCTATACCAGAAATAGGTTATCTGCTTTTAAAACAAACTGTAGCTCCCTACAAGAACTATAGTTCAGTATGTTTCATTGTTACTACATGGTAGAACTGTAATTCTGTTAGTTCCAGTGGACCTCATGGAAGTAAAGTCAGACCATATCAAGTTGTCTGAAGTCAGAAAAAAATACTTAGTGATGGATTAAATAGAACTAGACAGTATGGACCTTTAGCTTTAAAATGTTTTGGTTCTATCAGATTGAAGCTGTAAGTCTTGAGAGACTGTATTATGTGCAATTTATATGTTTGGTTATTATTTTATATATAGGTATAAAATTGTGCATGTATAAGTTAGTGAGTTGTAGAATTGTTTTCCCTATTTTACTGATCCTCAGAATGGAAAGAATTGAAGAATGATGGCCTAACATGTTTCTTCTCATAAATTCTACTATCCTAATTTGAAAGCTTCTAGTTACTTTATGATTAATTGTTTATATATTCTAAGAATATATTAAAGAACATGTAAAATCAAGTTAATTAATTCTGCAATATGACTCAACAAACACTTTTTGTCTTCAAGCAAATAATTTTACATTCTTTTTCTTATCTTTATGGGGAAAAAAGTTGCTGCTAAAGTATTTATTTATTTTATTATTATTTTTACAAATGGAAGCATCCTGGCATTTGCCTGGAGTGAAACAAAGGAAAACCGAAGTCTTGATCAAATGGGGATTTGAACCCGCATCCTCCTGATTGTGAGACCACAGCGTTACTAATCACCCACCATGCTTGGTCACGCTAGTCATATTTCTGTTATGACTAGATATCAAAACATTTATTAAAAACATTCAATATTGTTTCTTCGCTGTTTTTAGTATTGAAGTTATTCAGATGCAAATTTCACCAATTTTGTCATTCACTGACTAATGATAATCAAAACTCTAAAGTGTTTCACTTAGTCTTAGAAAGTCTAAATCTTGTACACTGATACAGTTTTACCCTCATATAATAGTAATCATTCGTGAATTCCCTTACATTAACTACCTATCTATCCCAACATGAAATGTATTGGAACCTTATTATGTTAATATACCTCACATTTTCACTATAGGTGGAGTATAAGTTGTTTAAGTAATGTGTTACATTTTACTTCATACTTCTTCTTACTTTAGAAGATAGTAATTCTTAATGATTTCGACAATCCGTTGTCTTCCCGTGATACTATATACAGGTAAAGTGGTAACAAATATGTTTTTATCCCCAAATCGTAAGAAAAGTCCATTTTGCGATTTTCCATTTCAACTAACCAATGGCGACCACATACTGAAAAGTTTTGGTGCATATTTGTAAGTTAATTTTTTTGTTCTACATCTCTCAAATATCTACTATGAATAGAGATAAGTAAGTTCAACTAACACATTTAATTTTACATTGTTTTTGTGGTCAGTTTTGAAAGTACTTGGAACTTATTTATGGTGGCAGTAAAATCTACATGAATCAGCATTGCTGGACATGGCACATACACATTGTTTGCAAATAGCGTACACGTATGTCATTTGGCGATTATTGCAATAATTATTTTGGTAACCTCAAACAGTATTTATGCTACTCGGTGAATATCCAGTCTTCTTGGATTCAGTGGTTATGTAAATTGTGCGCAGTTATTTTTTCTGTTCTATGAATCACTTTTTTCTTCATTTCAAGTAGTAATAAATTCTAGTTTTGTTCCATCTACAAACAAGACGCTATTTCTGAAGATACAGTTGAATGATAAACGTGCACAAGTTTACTTCAAAGTGTGAATAGATTATTATATTCAAGTATACAGGATAGTTTGTAAGTGCTGATGACAACAGTAATCTTGTATGGAATTTAATGATATTTGTAAGTATGCCTGGTGATACTATTAACAGAATTTTATAAAATTCATGTGCCAAATATTGAATTAACCCTTTCCAGCCCAGCGGGTCCAAATGGACCCACAAAGTTTATTTCACATTTATAATATGATAATGAATTCCTACTGGTCTCCAATGGCACCATAAAGTTATTATGTGTTTTCTGCAGCAACAGATGGCAGCACCAAAGATATAGCATAAGTAGGAAAGCTTTCTTTGGCTTTGTTTATAGTTGGTAGTGTAATAGGGCGCTAATGACCTCGTTGTCGACGCGCCCTTAAACATCAATAACAACAACAACAACGGTAGTGTAATGAATGGTCGGCAGTTGTTTGGCGCGTAAAATTTACTTAAATTTTGAGGTAAGTTACCAATATTGATGATTTAAAAAAAATGTATTATTGAATTGTATGAAACAGGAATATCAACAATACTATTACAATAATAAAGTGAATTAGTTTGTTCTGCTAGAGGCTTATAAAATGTAAAGGTCCATATGGCCCCACTGGTAAATGGAGATAGTTGTTCATGTGCGTGGTAAATGAGGTTATGTGAAAAAGTATATTTACTTTCAGATGTCTAAATTATCGGATGCGGAGATCCTGGAGTACCTTCTGAATGGTGAACTGTCTGATGATGAGATATTTTCGGAATTTTCAGACAAGGAACTTGAAAAACTTGGAAATTTTTGGGAAACAACACACAATACAATTGAAGACGAGAGCTGTGCTGAGGTATTGTCTAACGATTTACCAAATGAACAGCAGAATGAGGCTACTCCAAATGCTTCTAATGATACTGCCGACTTGGATGATGTTCCACTAGTCAAGAGATTTCAGAAGAAAAAGGCGGCAGTTGCAGTAAGGTGGAAAAGTGGGGACCTTGATTGCTCTGACTTTGACACACAATGCAGTGCAAGTTTTTCCAGAGCCTTCTGAGCAAATGACACCTATTACAGTACTTCAAATTGTTTTTTTCAGATGAAATGTTTTGCAAAGATTGCTGAAGAAACAAATTTATATACTACTCAAAAAACACTAAACAGTGTAAATACTAATTCTTTCGAAATTGAACAATTTTTTGGGATACATATAATAAGTGGGGTGATAATAAAGTACCTTCATATCGCTTCTACTGGAGTGAACACAGTAGAGTTGAAATAATTTCAGAGATTATGTCTAGAAATAGGTTTGAAAAAACTGCGGAAAATATATTCATTTTGTAAATAATGACAATCTTTTGCCCAAAGATGACCCACATCATGACAGGCTCTTCAAGGTTCGCCCATTTGTCACTGCATTGAAACAAAATCTGAAGAAAGTGGAAATTGAAGAACATCTTTGTTGTAGATGAACTTATTATTCCCTTCAAAAGGACGCTCTTCATTAAAGCAGTATGTGAAAAATAAACCACATAAGTGGGGAATAAAAAGTCCTTTGCAATGACCAGCAGCAGCGGCATTCTGCATGACTTGAGATATATGTAGGAAAAGGCACTACTAGTGATAGCAGTCTGGGAATTAGTGGTGATATTGTCATGAGATTGTCACAGATTATACCTGACCATAAAACCACAAACTTGCTTTTGACAATTGGTTTTCCTCGCATCAACTTTTAGTAGCTCTGAGAGAAAGGGGTGTTTGGACATGTTGCACAATTAGGCCCATAGAATGGCAGGATGTATTCTGAGCTCAGACAAAAATCTAAAGAAAACAGGGCGAGGTTCCAGTGATGTCAAAATAGATGAAGAGAATAAAATAGCTTGTGTCAAGTGGTATGACAATAGAAGTGTATACCTAATGTCCTCTTACACTGGCGTTCAGCCCTTGGATACAGTAAAAAGATGGTCAGTGAAAGATAAGGCTTATATCAACGTAACCATGCCAGCTATTGTCAGAGATTACAATAAATTCATGGGGGGTGTTGACCTTTGGATATGCTGGTCTGCCTTGTACAGAATAAATATTAGGGCAAAAAGATATTACCTCAGAATCATCTTCCATCTTACAGACATATGTGTTGTCAATGCTTGGCTTCTTTATAAACGACGCTGTGAACAGCTGAAGGATAAACCGAATGCCTTTGCTCCCCTTCGACTGGAAATAGCCAATGCGTTACTTCAGAGTGGGGAAAGTTATCAGAAGAAAACGTGGCCGTCCATCCACAGAAGCTGATGACATTGTACAGCCTCCAAAGAAACGTTCTGTGTTTCCAGCACCCATTAATGATGTTGAGATTTGATCATGTTGCACACTGGCCATTACATAGCAGCAACAAACAGAGGTGCAAACTATGTGTGAAGGCAAAGTCCCGATGTAAAGGTGCTCAAAGTGTGATGTGGCTTTATGTCTTAATGAAAGACGGAATTGTTTCTTACTATACCATAACAAATGATTGTATTCATGGTTACTTTATCATTTTGTTGTAGTGCACTATAATGTAATAGTAATGAATAAATAACTTCAATTTACCTACATGTATTGTGACATGGGACACAAAATTCACTTGACAAAAAGTAAGTAGCAGGAATCTGAAAGCTATATTCCACTGTTTTTAAACCAAATTGTCTCATGTGAACTTCCTTTCCACATTTTATGTGTCTTTTATGTTACATGTTACTTACAGTTTATTCATCAATTAAAAATTTTATCCCTCACATTTTCCCACTGGGTCCATAGGGACCCACCGAAAAAAAAATATAGCCCTGTACAAAAAATTTCACAAACTAACATTTTTTTTGTGTTTATGGAAGCATTTAAAACCATAAAAAAGCATAAATATTTTTTTTTATATATCCCCATTAATTTGGGCTGGAAAGGGTTAATTTACCTTGAAGACATTCATGTTTTGAGGAGAACACAGGCAAGCGGAGTGAAGAAAACAGTCTCAGACATGGAGGAACTTTATTGAGTGAAGCGATAATTCATTACAATAGTACTTAGAATAAAACATTTCTCTGATTAAAGTGATATTCTCTTATCCCTGCCTCCCATACACTATTAACAAAACATATATATTTGATGAAAAGAAACATCCTGCGATAAGCTCATGAGGTTAAAATTTTACCCACTTACTTTAGTCCCTCAACAGCGTTCAATGTAGTTACACAGTTTTTAACAATCAGATTAATATATCATGTATGCAACTGTAAGCAATCAATATTTTCCATATTTCTTGTTGTGTTTTGTCTACACAGTGCAACAATCAACTGCTCACCATATAAACTAGCTTTGCGCGTCAGCTGTGTCTGTCCACGCGCTATTGCGTATTGTCCTCTGTACTAACCACACTCTGTCACATGGTCTCATTATATGTTTCCTTTATTTCGATTCTGCTGTTTCTTTTATTGGGATAGTAAATATATCAGTACCATAATACCTTTCCCTATTTTCGCTTCTTGTTTATTTAGCTACCATCTGAGCTTAAATCCTACACTGCTTATAATTATTCTAAACATCTTATGGTTTTTAAAATAACTGCATATTTGGAAAGAGGACAGCTGTGTTTCTTTTTCGTTTTTCTTTTTTTGATACTTATACATTTACACCTCATTAGAGGTGGGACAGCTGTGTTAATAGAGCTGACATCAAATTTCAATATATCACATGTAACACACAAAGTCAAGCTGTATACGCTATTTTCTAGGGATGATTCCAGAAGAAAAATATATTTTTTAAGGAAGTTCATTTAAAATTTCAACCTTCTTTGGCCGGTGATTTCTCTGATCTTTAGAAATAGCTCCTAATACATTAGTGCTTTATTTGCAACAAATGCAATACAGGAGGATAAGTGCGGCGTTTGAGATTCAGTTGTGATTCTAAAATCACTCACTTCCTGTCTCTCTGTTGATGACACGTCTCTAAATCCAGTCTACATTCGAAAAAGAAAACATGGGCTGACCGTGATGCCTGATCACACTATTCAATCCACGATCTTTTATTTATTCATCAGCTCATGAATCTAAGCTCACGAGCTTTTGAGTCATGTTTGACAGGTATCAATATATAACAAATTGTAGTTTTCTTTGGACTCTGAGTAAAATGATACAAACAGCCAGACAGATGAAACTGTTTCCTGTATGTTTACCCAGACATCATGGGTCAACAGAAATTATTTATTGAAAGATATTCTACTTTCAGGATTCGCATGTTGTTATTTATGATATTTGCTACAAGCTTACTGTAAAAGTAGATAAACATGATTCTATTGCTAGACAAATGCCCCTATATTTAGTCCATTGATTCTAAACAAGACAAGAGTATATTTAGAACCATAATTTTTGTACCAATGCCGCAGCAGTGAAGGGCACTCTACTTGAATAGAAACAAATAGAATATCAACAAATGGAACATGTTTTATTGTTTTTGTTTATAGTTTTACAGGGGCTAGAATACAAAAAAATATATATATTTCAAATATCTGAAACCGTTCAGACTTGAAGGTTTCTTTTGAAACCAGTTTGGTGTGGTTTGCTTTCATCACTAGCTTCAGTTTAATTCAGAATTCTGCTCTGCCGCAATTGCTCACGGAACTTTTATGTCCTCATTTGAAGGCAGCTATAACATCATTTTAATAGAATGCACAGTTAATTTCAAGTCTTTTTTAACAACTTCTGTATTATTATTTTTCAAAAATAAACTCCAAACTTTTTCTGACTACCTATACTGAAAACATTATGAAAACCTAACCAGGTGAACCTTTTTTCGGCATGAAACAGAATATAATTTGTTTCTTGCGCCTCAAATAAGAGACAAAAGATTTCCAATTTTCTTTTCTTTTGTTGTCAACAATACCTTAAGAAATTGCACCAATTAGCCTCTAACTGTGAGTACAAAAGAATTTTTCTTCTCATTGTTCAAAATGTATTTATCTGAATCACAGCAGTGTTTCATAATGAGCCAGAAATATTAAGTACTTAATTAAGATAACTTTATTTTATGTTAGTAATCAGTTTTTTCTGTGTACATCATAATATATGATAAATCTAGTTAATAACACTTCTAACACACAAACAATAATTTTTCATGGATTTTCTGGTGCTTCATATAAGATTGTGTTGTTTCCTCCAACCCTAAACATCAGAATGATTTCTCACCATGCTTTATCAGTAACATGGTATATCACTGCTGATAAGAATATTGGAGTGAAGAGCTGGATAACCCGTTGCTACAAAAATGTATTAAATGGCTGCTCAGAAACATTAAAAGTTTTACATATTAATGATCATTCTCCTCAGGAGTGGGCAGAGAAATATCCATTGCCCGAAAAATAACATTAGGATTTCCAGTGTGGTCTGTAAGAGGGCCCATCCTGCTCAGTACACTCATTCACATATACCAATGCTGCTTAAATACCTCTACTGCACTGTACAACATATACCACAATTAATCAATTGCGCGCATCTTTAAACTATGGTGAATGCCAGTCAAATTATTTACATTATGGCGACCATAGAAGAAATTGCAGAAAGACATCGTGTGACAAAACAAACCATAGAATTTAAATGACCAACCAGTGAGACACTTTAGAGTTGGTCTTGCTCTGCAGTTAATGCAAAGTGTATACATTAATAATAAATTAAAACAAGATTACAACAGACTACACAAACTGTATCAACCAACTCTTCATTGAAAACATAGCTCTGTTCATTAACCTCAGTACCTTTAGTAACATTCAATTTAATTGGATGGAGCGCTTGGTCTAGTGGCAATTTCCCTAATCACTTATTTTTACCCCTTTCCCACTTACGTTTACATTCTACTAATTTTAGCTTTAAATTCTTTTAGCATTTTTTTAATTATTCATCAATTCTATTGATAATTTAAACAAATCCCTTACCCCTAAGCTGCATAAGGAAATCTTCCCATACCCTTTTGATTGAAAATGAGTACCAGTTTGTGGTCATGTTATTCTTTCCCAATCAACGAACCTCCCCTAATCCTTATTTCAATGTTTCCACACCTCATCCCCAGTATACTACTCGTATACTCCCATGACTCTCTTCACTCTAGTCCTGCCAGCCATTTGAGAACATGATAATAGAATACACATCAATACAGAATGCCAAAATCCACTTTGTTTTATAGTTATTTTCACAGAAAAACTTCCGAAACTAAAAACAGAGAAAATACCACAATTGGCCATAGCATTTGCTTTTATTTTTAAAAATAGTTCAAACTGAATAAAATGCTTCTTTGGAGCCTGGCACAGACTGCAACTGTTCAATTCGGCGCCCTCACTCCCCAAGCCAGCTGTCTCCTTTCAGACTTACACAGAAAGGGATGGAGTCGTTTAACTGCTGACAAAACGCGCGGAGCAGACGTTAAATATGTTCAGAGCGCGAAATAATAACTTGAAGCCTATATATTTGACCAGCGGCAAAAATATGTGAAATACAGCTGGCCTTCTACAGGGAAATAGTCAAAGTTTATGCTTCATTTCTAAGATTGAGTGAATGCAATATAATTGTAATAATTACAGAGTTAGGCTGTGTCCTCCCTCGCAAATATCGCTTTTATGTTTTTGAACCAAACAAAAGTTATAAAAATACATGTTCGTAATGGAGCCAGGTCGGATCAAACGGTCAGGACCTTCGATCTATTTGCTAACCTTGTTCAGTGCCGAGACCGTCTCTGTCCGTGTTTAAATCTACATAAAAGGTAAACTTAAATCTCATTCAACACATGTACCAAAAAATAAGGGTTTCGTCTGTATTGATAGTTGGAGTTTATTCTGGATGGTGGGATTTGAACAAGCGTCCTCCCAAATGAGAGCCCAGAACGTAATCGAAAGATACTGATACTGTTTGAAAGAAATAAGGGAGCGTACATTAACTACGTGGCTTGGTATAAGGAGGGTGGTAGGGGGTTTTCCAGGCCAAGCCACGTAACTTTCCATTCATAATATTTGTCACAGTTGATATAAGGTACAGAACACACAGCAGCGCGATCTGGATGGATGTTATTTTGGCTTGGTGCGCTGAGTGGCAACTTACTCTAAATTGTAAAAAGTGCAAGCCAATGAGCACAACTAACAAAAAGAATCCAGTTGTTCAGAAATACGAGTTAAAACAATACAGTTATTGATATGGTCGATTCTATGAAATATTTGGGAGTAACAGTGCAAAGGAATATGAAATGGGGCATACATATTACTTCGTTAGTAGGTAGAGCAAATTCTAGGCTGCGATTAATAGGTCGAATCTTGAAAAATTGTAATGAACAAACAAAGGAGATAGTGTACAAATCTCTTGTGTGTCGATATTTGGACTACTGTTGTGCCATTTGGGACCCGTTTCGTAAGGGGTTGATTGAAAGTATAGAGAAAGCACAGAGAAGAGCCGCTCGATTCGTGACCGCTTGCTACAGTCCTTATGAAAGCGTCACAGAACTGATTAGTAGACTAGGTTGGGAGTCTCTGGTAGATAGACGACACACGTTTCGTTTAAACTTACTGGTAAACATGCGTACTCCCACTTTCACTCACGAGTGTAGTGAAATACTTCGTCCACCAACCAATTTGAGTCGGAAGGACAGGAAAGATAAAATTAGAGAAATAAGGTGCCGGACTGATTCTTATATGAATTCTTTTTTCCCTCGTACCATTAGGGATTGAAATGCACAAAAAAAAAGATTAGCTTTGGTGCTGAGCACCCTCTGTCACCCACAATTTTGTGAATTGCAGATTATATATGTAGATGTATGTAGATGTATACAGCATGTGAATACTTATTTCCATCATTTAATTATCCCCATACCTAATTTACGATAGTCTGACAGGAAAAAATAATTCAAAATGAATCAATAGTGGAAAAAGCTAAATGCTATGCAGGATAAAGGGTGTGGTATAGATTAAAAAGCCACGTGGGGGGAGGAGGTGTTTACAGTGAGTCAAATGGAGCTACGTGGTTTATGGACGCTCCCCAATAACAATTTGAAACTGCGTTTAAACGTGAAATAGTGCCATTTAAGGAGAGTCGATATTTAGGAATTATTTGATATGTTGGGCAGTTATGTCGTCTAAGCTGAAATACGTGTAGAGTCGGAATTCGAGTGATCAGACAAAACACAGACTCACTCAACTCCTGCCACCGTGATTTTCACGTTGAGTTGCGAATCAGGTTATACCTTCTGCACGGATAATGAACGAGAAATATTTTAAGCCAATCCCTTTTTGCAATTTAACAGACGTTATTGTTTCGGGATCCCGTAACAAGAGCGACTATCACGACGCCATCACAATCAGGATTGAGCGCGAGCGAACGCAAAACAGTTCCAGGATGCAACAGGGGGAAAACACTCTAGAGCTGGGATAGGACGGCAGAGAAAGAGCGGACAGGACATGTGTGACGTAGTCTAATGAGTGATGAGCTGGAACAGGAGCGGTCCAGCCGGGAGTCGAACGCGCGTCCCTGCACAGCGACTCCTGCAGGGCAGCTGGACTTCAACAACTTACAGTAAGGTTTTTTTTTTTCAAATACGTTTTACACATAACAAAGTTAATAACCAGTTCTGAAAGAACAAGTAGTGCAGTATTTACATGTTGACTGAAACATCCAGTAACAGTATTAAAGTAGAAAACAGAAATTCCTGCAGATATAAATTGTAGTTTATCAGTGTTCCATAGACCCTTTATGTAGTCCTTAGTGACCGACAGGCCTCCGTGTATGGGAGCGCAGTGGCTTGCACAGGGCTGCCAACCCCACGAAGTGCCTCCAACAGCAGCGGTCTTCAAATTTTTCATGATTATTAATGAAAAAATTAACTTAATATTAATAACTTCAATTTTAAAAAAATAACCAAACATTTGCAAGCGTTGCTTAACTTAAAAAACGTGGTTCAAAGCCGAGTTGGTACTAGTAGGTGGAATTTGAAGTTAATTTACTAAGGGAATTATATATACTTGCGGGACACAGTTGTAAGAAAGCGGAATATCGTGGAATTCGTAACTTATCTCTATTTCTTTAAGACACTTTTTAAATTTTCTCGCGCATTTTCTGGTATTAAGTTAAATAAAAAAAAACTATGTGTAATTAATGATTTAATAATGACATAAAATGTATTTTGATTAGTACATACTGCCTGGAACACCGTCCATAGTTAAAATATTAGTTTTAATTACCCAGAACACAAATATTTATCTGTAACCACAAGGCTATTTTGTAATCTGGTCGGCTGCATGCATCTCTATGCAATGAAGTGCCGACTTTGACATGAAATATAAAGGAGGAATGAATAATTGATCGCACGCTGGCTCAAAAACCTCTGCAAACGTCTCATAGGTGTTGTCTACTTTTTTACTATGATTAAAAAACCACTTCAAAGGTCTTAATGATGTTTTATTTTTTGACTATAGTTAAACTGTCTTACTTTTACCTTTATTTTACTTAAATATCTATTGTAACTTTTGGCAAGTATTATGTGGCCCGCGGGCTAACTTTGAATCGAAATTGTGGTCCATCTCCAAAACTGGCTGAGTGGCTGCCAGCGCTGGGTTAGTAGCGTACATGGGGAGTGATACTCACTCTGCCATAAAAGTTCCAGAAAGCTTTAGAGGTTCTGCATATCTGGTCAATATGATGTGCAATAGACTCAAACCAGAAAAGGAGCGAATTAAAACACTTTCAGACAGTCACGTATGCGATGTTGGGACGGGCCCCCGCTATCCATCAGAAAACTGTACCGACACAAGAACATGAAACATCAGCACCAAAGTTTACAAACGTCTAATTTGTCGCATCAGCTAAAGTACTTCTAGCGCAGGAGTTGGCTGCCATTAAGTACGCGAGGTGTTTTCCCGGAATTCCTTACTCCCCCTCCTCTGGTGAGATTTGCTAAGACCCCCCTCCCCATCCTGCCGAGAAATTTCTAAACTCGGTATACGCGTCGTTTGTAGACTTTAACCCCCTCCCCTCGTCCCTAAAGTTGTTTGTGGATTTTTTTTAGCTCTACTATCCATCAAAAATTTAAAACGATGACGTAAGACTTTCATCGACCCCCCCACCCCCCACTATTTCAACTCACGTAATTAATGTCCATCCCTGACTGATTCGTGCGTACTGCAGGGTGGCTTCAGATACTAACTCGGTCCCTGCCAGGCGCTGCTTCTCTCGTGTCTCTGTTCCTCTGCATGGTCACCAACTGCTGCGCACTTACGGATATTGCGCAAGGCAAAGTGACATATAAATGACGCACATATACGGCAAAAAAAAAAAAAAAAAAAAAAAAAAAAAAAAAAAAAAAAAAAAAAATGTAATTTTCAAGCGTGGAAAATTGAAGACTACAGCCGCAAGAATGGCAGATTTGAAGCGACATCTACATCTACGTCCATACTCTGCAATCCACAAACATTGTGGGTGGCAGTGGTTGCCAAGTACCATGGGCGTATCCAGCGAGCAACTGGATACTAATTGACTTACGATCTTAATTAGCTACATAGTAGGTCCTTAGATTAAGTGGTTGGATTACTATATTAACCAATAATAAAAATAGTTTCCTCAATAGCTTTGAGTTTCATTTTGTAAGAAATAGTCACGTTTCAGTACCCTACCCCACTTCCTCGAAACCAATGTGAGTTCCCCCCCCCCCCACCCCCCCCAGTTCAAAAAATCCTGAATACCATCTTATTTCTCTAATCTGATCCCTCCGGTCAATGCGACCTAAATAGGTTGGCGGAAGAAGTATTTCATTGCACTCGCATATTCTCCAATAAATTCAAACGCAAACGACGTCGTCCGTCTTCCAAACGATCCCAGTCCATTCTATGTATCAATTCTGTGACACTTTCATAAGGGCTGTAACAACCAGTCACGAATCGAGCGGCTCTCCTCTGTACCCTCTCCACTGAGTCAATCAGGCCCTTGCGATACGGATCACAAACTCTACAACAGTAATCCAGATGCGGACACATTAGTGTTTTATACGCTATTTGCTTTGTATGAGCATTACAATTCCTCAAAATACGACGTATGAATCTTAATTTAGAATTAGCACATAAACAAACAAAATAAAAGTCGTCACCTATAACAGCTCTGCACGGTATGGATAATTTTTTTCAAACATAAACAGATAGTAATGAGACATAGTTCCCCGGCTCAAGACAGATTAATTCGCGCTAAGTCCATCATATACAGTTTATTTAAAGGCGATAGGAAAAAAAACAAATAATTCAAATGGAAACGTGAAATATACCTGTACACTGTTTTCAAGAAAAGCATTACAGTTCCACTAATATGAAAATTAGACAGAAACTATTAAATAAAAACAAGCAGAAGACTGAGTTTGGTTAAGTTCAGGCATTAATGTTAAGGGTGACAGTAGTTCGCACGTGATTAATGATTACCTGTAACCGTGAACAGAGAATGAAAAGAGATGGCGGCAATATGAGGCATTGATGGTTTAAATACCGGCGCCTCACGATACTTTGTCTTGTAACAGTTCACAATCAGCGACACAAAACCACAGCATTACATAAACAGTGAACAATACTACTGTTCTGCTTATGGCTTTAAGCCACGTCTACCTCCTGGTCATTAGAGGCGGGACAGGACTGGGGGAAGAGAACGGTAAGGGATTCAGCTATGGCGTTCTGAAGGAGCCGTCATGGTATTCACCTGGATTGATTTGCGTAGTTATGGAAAACACAAATTTGAATCCCTCGACGTGGATTCGAACCAGCGTCCTCCCGAATGCGAGGCCAGAGCGTTACTGCTCACCACCACGTTCGGTCACAAAGATTAAACATACTATAAACACAACATGACTAAAAAAATCTCAGTTTGAATTAGGAACTGAGTTACCGAAGAAAGTGAATAAAATTTCATGTATTACATTTCCTGTTTACACATATTACGCAAATATACAGGCTTAATATTTCTACTTTTTTGCTTTATAAAATTCCTGATATTTTTTAAATTATAAATTTTCAGTTATTCTGTATGAAAGCTGCTATATTTTTCATGTCAGCTTCATAAACAAAATGAGCTGTTTGGAGATTAACAAATCTTTTTATTTGAGAAATATTTACTTTTCTGTAAATAATGAACAGAATGCTGCATTCGTTTCTTTGTAATTAAATCCAGTGAGACTGCAACAGCTAGAGCGGGTGGGGGGTGAGCACGCTGAATAGAACAGCCACCACGCTGTCTATCAACAAAACAGAGAAATTAATTTAATGATGACAACTGACTAACGTAATGGCTGACGAAATATTTAGCGCGCTCAAAAGTATTAATTTTTCAGTATTAAAAATGATTAAAGATCCACTCTAACTTTCATATAAATGGACGTCATATACGCAAACAGATGACTGTTCAGAGGGGGGAGAGGGAGGCAGTGGAACAGCCGCAGTGTTGCCAACTGTTCCTAACACAGTCGCACTCTATACTTTAATCATAAATGTCAAACAGTGCTGATCTGTTTCTACTTTAAACAGTATTCTGAAGTCTGCAATAAAAACGCAATCAGAAACTAACTCGTGAGGAATTTTGTACTTTCAAATAGATTAGTTTCGTGACTCAACATTCAAATTGATATACCATAACGGTACATGAAATATGTTTGGTTCCTTCGACAGCAAAGTGACTGCAAATACTGGAAAAGGTGCAGTGTTGCAAACTGTTCACAACAGAATGGAAACTACTTTTTCGTTAAATTCGCCAATGGATCTGTTTTTCTAATCTTTAATGCCGTACGAGTTTCGCCTCTCACCATCGCATCATCAGCAACGAATTATTTACATTAACGCTTTTCAGAATCGTAACCATCACATCTATAGGTTTTTCTCCAAAGCACATCACTGCTAAAGACATTTGTCTTAGCTGCTGCTCGAAGAAAGGCGAAACGTGTAAAGGTGCGTTTCCACTGAGGCAACAACGAGCAACATGTAGCATGCTACACGAGTTATTTTGATGCTACATGTCGCCGTGCGTCATCATACTTTGTCGCAAGTCGAATGTCGCCCAAGAATCTGTTGCCAGTTGTCGCTTGCTACTTGTCGCCGTTGCTTGTAGCATTTCACATTATGCGGCCAGTAGTGTGCGACATGGCATCAGAAGCAGTGGCAGCTGCTGCTTATTTGATCCTCGCAAATGGCAATAAAAGAAGAATACGGAAAAAACCTAGGTGGTGGATCAGAGATTTATTTGTTAAAAGTAGTGCGAATCGAAAGGTACTTTGTGTCAAAAGAAGAAAAAGTATCTTGGCAAGACAAATACTAAGACAAAAACATAAACTATGTATTCGTATGTAAAATAATGTATTTAGCTACGTTACCATTATATGACAATTTATCCCTATCATACACAACTGTATGATTGAAAGGTCGATTCAAGAAAAGTTTTTTTACTATTATTTACCACAATCTAAATTTGGAAACACTTTTCTACATACGGTTTAATACAGCCCTTCTTAATTATATATAAGTCCTTTTGTAAAGTTTTAATTGCGACAATTTTTAAAATATATATATATTTTTTAAGCCCACCATAAAACTACTTTTATTTACTTGTATAACTAAAAAGATTGTAAGCCCCTATTCCGTCTCTGGATCTGTCATTGGTAAACTATTCTGTCAAAAATAATTAGTTATATGTATTAATTAACGTACCTCATAATTTTCTGCTGTTGAAAAAGTTTGTCTTGAAATGTCAACATCTAACAAAATTGTCAGGAGTTTATAAGCAAACCATTTCTCTTCTTTAGGAGATGTGCCACTCTTTGGTTTAGTAATCCTTTTATGTTCACGATGAAAAGCAGACCTCAAATTCTTGATTTTCTTTTTTATTTCATCTAATGAACATTCGTACTTGTTAGCAAGTATTATTAATCTGTCACTTTTCGCTTTCCTGTCTTTACATGATGCACTTTTGTTATTCCCAAACTCCGGTGAAGTATGATAATCTTCAATAATAAGGTTGTTTTCTGCACATTCCACTCCATGTCGCCCGTTTTCTGTCGCACTCATCCACCGCCGCTTGGATACTGGCGACATCGTGCGACACGCTATATTTTTGTCGCACAGTGGCCCATACGACCTGGCGACACGGCCCAACCTGTAGCATGCGTCATTGTTGCTTGCTACAGGTCGCAGCGTGTCGCTTCGCTTGAAATACTCCTTGTCGCATGCGTCAGTGCCGCATGCCACATGTTGCCCAGAAGTTGCCTCAGTCGAAACGCACCTTAAGGCATCACTGCATACGACAAACAGTTGCACCGACATATTTTATCATTTAATTTACTGAGCAACTGCGCAAATATGGCCGACAACAACAGTGAATTATTTGTTCGTTAATAAACAGAGCGTGGTGGGTGACTGGTAACACTCTGGTCTCTCATTCAGGATGACGCGGGTTCGAATACCCATCCAGCCATCAGACATCGGTTTCCTCAAACCTCTACAGCTGAATGCTCGCATGGTTCCGTTAAATTACAAGTTCAAATTCCTACCCGTTCCTTGCTCCCGTTCATTCCCTATCTCTAATAACCAAAAAAGTTTGTGAGCACGCTGGTATAAAGCACTATTTGGTGTAATATCTACCACAATATACGAGAAATCTGTCTGAAATATGACAATACAATTCAAGCCAACACTTATAATAAACTCAAATATTGTTTTAGACAATGAAAAACTTTCACCTGCAACATGAAGTTATGTTGTGTATGCGGAAATAACATACAAAAAAACCGCAAAAAATAAAAATAAACGAACGGCTGACTCTAATAAAGAACAGAATTTTTTTTTACTTTTGGCTTTACGCCTCGTCGGCATCGAGGTCATTAGAGGCGGGAAAAGACTGTGGGTAAGGAATTCGGCCATACTATTTTAAAGGAAGCATCTTGGCATTCGTCTGGAGTGATTTGGGGAAACAATGGAAAACCAAAATCTGGATTGGAACTCAAGTCCTCCCGAATGCGAGGCCAGAGCGTTAATCATTCACCCACCACACTCGGTATAAGAAATAATTAGTAAAATGGGAAGAAGCTACTTATACAGAAAAAACTTAAGCATTAATATAACAATCTTAGGTTTTGGCAATTGAAACCACTAATAGCAACAATGACAGACTTGAATAACGTCTCAATAATAATATCATTCGTCATCAGTGCCAATCCTTCGCACGGTATGAGCGACTCTGATATAGAAATCGCACAACTACGGTACAGAGAATATTTAAACAATTACAGTGTTGGTGGTTTCTTTAGCCGATGTTTTGTTGCAGTATTTCACAATATTGTGTTTTAAGCTGTCTCAGAATACATCGCAAAAATTACTTCATTTAAACAATATTACTGCTGAATACAGCGTACACAAGGAGGAATATGGGTACAAAAAGAAAAGCTTGATGACAACACGAAGGTTACAGCTCAAACGAAATTACTGTTAAATACCAACTATGAGAGGTCCTTCTGCCCTTTTTTTTTTAACTTACCATTCTCGATTTTACAAACCACACAATGGCCGACTGCAATCGAAGAACGCCTCTGCCGGCAGCCAGCGGAACTACTGCAGTTTCACGCTTCATTCCGATTTTCTGTCAGGACAGAATTTGCTCCACCCAAACTTTTGGGCTTGAGTAAACGTCATGGCTGCGTTCACGCGTAACGATTTACTTGGGTAAACTGTACTGCGCGAGCCAGTATACGCTAACGCCTTGAGCCCATCCAGATTTGGGTTTTGCATGGTTTCCTCCAATGACTCCACGCGAAATCCTAATGCAGGTTTCTGTTTTCTTAAGCCATTAGCTCTATTGGATAATCATGTTAGGAGGGTTTAATATTCTCATTTGATTAGATAATTTATTTAACAGGTACAGGGTTTAGAGGGAGTATAGATTTTTGTATTTGCTTGTCTTGGAATAAGAGGCTGATCTATAGCGATCTATGAGGTTTAGACATACTACCACATACTTAAGGACAGTAACTCTGTTACTTATTTCATAACCGTTACCAAAACATAGCATTTTTAAGTGTTACAGAAGTGACGAGAATATCTGTTAGTGCGATCTGTTAACTATGGCTGTGGTGTTAGGAAGGTTTTCCCGCGGTCTAAGGCTACGGCCACACTGGCGTGTTTTCACGCTAAATTTGTGAGTGAAATCCCGTCGAAAACTTGAACTACATTGATATATACGGGACCGACCAGACAGGCCCCTTACAACCCACGTCTTCGATTATCTGCTTTATATATTCTAATCTCTGTCTTCCTCTACAGTTCTTACCTTCGACTGTTCCCTCCACCAGCAAATTAACTAATCCTTCATGTCTCAAAATATGACCTACCAGCCTGTCTCTTCTTTCTGTAAGCTTCTTCCACAAAGTTCTTTTCTCACCCTTCATTTCCAAAACTCGTTCATTTCACACTTTGGCAGTCCACTTAATTTTCAACATTCTACTGTAGCACCATATTTCAAATGCTTCAATTTTCTTTATTTCCGGTATTCCTAAAGTCCATGTTTCGCTACCATACAGTGCTGTGCTCCACACAAAGAGTTTTAAAAAGCTCTTTCTAATTCCTAGAACAATATTTGAAACTAAAAGGTTTCTGTTTTTCAGGAAGGCTCTTTTTGCTAGTGCTATTCTGCTTTTAACATCATTCCTGCTTCGGCCATAGGTTGTAATTATGCTTTCCAAGTAACAGAATTCACTTACTTCTCCTATTGCATCCGATCCTATTTTTATATTTAATCTACTATTATTGGTACCATTTCTGCTACATTTCATCACTTTTGTCTTGCTTTGATTTATATTCAGTCCAAAATCTTCCTTCAGAATTTTGTTCATGTCATTCAGTAACTTCTCAATATCCTCAGCCCTCTCTGCTAACAAGACAATGTCATCAGCAAATCGTAGCATACTGATTTTTTCTCCCTGAAAACTTATGTCATATGGAAATTTATCTTTCACTTTCTTCCAAAACCCATACACCCTGTGGTTAGATAGTGAACTTATAATACTAGAAGTGCATGAACACTCCTGTTTATAGGACCCAAAACACTTGGATTATATGAAAAAGGAGAAATCAAGAGGAATTCATGGATAGAAGTAACTTCTGCCGTTTTGGAAGGCAACCGTGGAAGAGTCTGATGAAGAAACAAAAGCAAATTTAGGATGGTATTATACAGAACTATGCAAAGGTTCACTTCGAAATAAGTTAGTTAGGGAGGTTAACATAACTATTTTGCCACGGCAATGAGCCATAATTTCGAGACCAGTGAAGTTACTTACAAGCTGAAGATGAAGCTTTGAAGCGGGAGTAACTGCTGGTGTGTGCACGCGCGGGATAGTGTAGGCGCGGGAAGAACTGCCAGTGCGGCAGTATCTGCAGGGTTTCCAGTTCCCCGCTAGGTCTCTGCGTGGCCGTAGCCGAAGCTGCCGGGAGTTTAACTGGCCACAGCGTGTACAGCCTGCATCCAACATACCTTTACACACAGTTTTATTCGAAACAGTTGCTTATTACATACGGACTATGTATGCACCGTTCTTTAGCTGAGACCCAGGTATAAATATAAAACGTTATCAAAAAACGGAACATAATTGTGTGGAATATATTGCAGGGAAGATATAATGACACAAGTCTTTATATTTGTTTTAAATATAAATTGTGATACTCTGTGTTTCTTTTTGCTTCAGGTTCATGACTGATTATTTTGGCGCGTGACATTGAGTGCCAAGCCCTATCAACCTGCTGTGTTGCGGAACCTATTGTTTTCTTTCGTCGACATAACTTGACAATAGGAAGAAAGTGTGTCTCATTTGGCTTACTGGTTCGGTAGCACCTATGGAAATTTATGGAGCGAAAAATTCTATCGTTTATCGATTCAGTGACATATAATTGTTTATGAATTTTTGAACTCATTTTTCATCTTCAGAAAAGTGGAGACTTCTAGGACGCGGTGAAACAGAATGCGGCTGTCCCAGGTGAGGCAAGCGGCACGCGAAACGGATCATCCATAAACTACGCGGCTCGGTCTAGGGCAGGAGAGGGGGGGAGGTTCCGAGCCAGGCCACGTAGCTTTCCATTCGTATTATTTTTCACAGTTAAAATGAGGTACAAAACATACAACAGCATGTGAGTATTTATTACCGCCATTTAATTATCTCTGTATGTAATTATGATAGTCTGACAAGAGAAAACGGTACAAAATATCTTCCATAATCAATAGAGAAAAAGGCTCCGTGCTACGCGGGTTGCGGGGGGGGGGGGGAGGGGGTACATGCAAAAGCGAAGTCGGGTTGTGAGGGGGGGAGAGCGGGTTGACAGGAGGCCAAAATTGAGCTACGTGGTTTATGAACGCTCCCTAATGACCTCAACTGTAATTTTTGTGCGCGTACATTAGATATTTTTTCTTTTCTTGAATATACCTCAACTGAATCGTAGTATATATGGTTCAATTTCTGAGGGGGTTGAAGATCTTCTCTTAGTTTTAATAAGTTCAGGGAAAATCAGACATTGGGTTGATGGATTTAATAAAATCAGGGAAGAATTCGGCGGATATATCGTTCCATGTATTGAACTTAATTGGTTAGAAGGCAGATATACCAGACCTGTCCAGAGCGGCGTTCTCAAATACAATGCCGACAAACCAGAGATGAAGCTCAGCTGCTTTTGAAGTGAGATAATTCGTCGCTCATTTTAATTAATATTTGAACGTGCTACAAACAAACCTGTTTACTACTTTCCTGCTTACTTTAATAAATCGAACTGTCTGCTGTACATCGACTTCGCGCCGGGCAGCTGACCTACCTACAGCGAGGAGCAGCAGCAGCGCGACTACAGCCTCGACAAGTGGAGACCCTTGGCTACTGCGGGCGAGTGGTGGACTATTCGAAAAAAAAGCAATCGTCAGCTATGTCCACCATTCTCGTCTTCGGTGCTAGGGACTTCCAGTAGCCAACACTAAGAAGATGGAGCGTCAGCTTGGTGCCGTGGCCTGATGAGGAGGGGGGACTCGGCGGCGTCGTGGGCCGGCGGGCTGCCGGGGAGCCTGGCCGCCTGATGGCTGCTGCGACGAGCGGCTTAACCAGCCAGACAGAAGAAGACGACGGCACCAGGAGGAAGACGGAGCGCCGGCGTGATGTTGGCGGGGCGGGCTGGCGGTGACGTAGGCCGCCTGCTGCCGGGCGGATACCAGTGTCTGCTCGGTGCGTACGTCGGTGTGTCTCTGCGGCGGGAACGCTGGCAGAAACACCAAGGCGGGGCGCTAGCGGCCTGCGGTGGACTGAACGCCGGCCACCGCCCTGGTGTGAAAGCTGGTGTGCACTGCACAACGTCCGCATACCGGGAAACCGAAACAGGGTGTGGCGCCGGCCGAAGCGCTGGGGTGGCCATCTTGGCTGGTTGATTCCTACTGCATGGCCGTGGGCGAATCGCTGCGGTGCAGACGCTGGCTGACCGCCAACGAGCACGCCGGGGACGCGCTGCGGTGTGGGGGCCGGCGGGTCGCCGGCTCGCTCCGCCGACTGAAGGCTACTGTGCGGAGCGGTGAGCCAAGCCCGACGGACAAAGATCACCACATCCCTGGCATGTACGCGGGCGACAGTGCAGTGGAGTGGAACTCAGCGAGCTACCTGCAGCTGGCGTTGCGGACCTGCTGCTGTGTGTCATCTGGCAAACCTGCATGGCGAGGATGTCGGTGGAAGCGCTAAGGGGCTGGCTCCGTCACCCGTCGCGGCTGGGACGCCATTGCAATAGCGGAAGCCGGTATACCGCCAGGTGGGGACACCGGAGCTCCGTCGTGGCGAGAACGCTGGAATTATGGGGCTGCCGGTGAAATCACTGCGGCGCAAGCCGGCGAAACCACTTCGGCTATGTGGCCGGTGGCTGCTCCACCTACCCTCGTGGCTGAACAGTCGAGTCGTGGTCGGCGGTCTTCGGTCTTGGCACGGGGATGCCGACGAGTCGTCCTGCCGGGGACCTGGTGACCGACGCGCTGGTGGCGCGGATGACGTCGTAAGTCGCACGCGCTGGACCTCTGCTTGGTGGAACCTGTGCTGCCACAGGGGACTACAATGGACACCGCGTCAGGCACAACAACAAGCAATCTACACCGGGAGACATAACGACACCCTAACCAATTAACAACACCTCCCACATCATCCTCAACTGTAGTATAGATTCTGTCGCGGTACTGGCAGTATCTTAGCCAGCCGCCCTTATATCCCACCACTAACTGTCGCAGAGGTTTTTTTCCCGGGGGTAAAACCCTGGCACTTTTTTCCCTCTGCCCTGTCTCTTATTTCAAAAGTTTCTGTCTATCTTATCCGATGACTCATGTAAACGGGCGGACGCCTGGACGCATGGAATACATCACAATCCCGTTCCTGTGATCACCTATAGAATTACTAACTTAATGCATGTGCAGAGGCGAGCAGTAGATAACAGGAAGGCCGCCATGCTTGGACGGAGCGGGTTTTAGGTGCTCCCCCAAATACATTTTAAAAAAAGTCTGAATATATTGAACGGTAAATCAAGTGAGGGCGCATTCAGCAAATAACACACGCTGTTCCTATATACGAGACAGACGGTGAATCTGTTCAGAACAGAAAGTGTCTCACAACACAGGAGCGACTAATATTTCCTTCCATCTTTAATGTGATTAGAATCTGTAAAATTGTTTTACGTAGTTAACACTTCTATTGCGATGATAGAACAAAATTGCAATAATGTTTTTTACGTTAAACTATGTTCAAAATAAAAAAAGTGCTAATAATACTTAAAATCTTCTCTTACTAGCCTAATTCTAACTAAATTCTTTTAGTAATATGAACCTTAATCACACCACGTACCAATCTGCTTAGAGATGCACTTTCTGATTTCAGTTTTCAATCAATTATGGAGCTTCCATAAACTACGTTGCTCGGTCAAGGGGAGGGGAGGGGTTGGATGGAAAACTACGCTGCGCTACGTGGGGGAGGGGGGCGACTCGGAGCCAGGCCACGTAGCTTCACATTCATATTACTTGTCACAGTTAAAATAAGTTACAAAACACACTTTTTTTGTTAATTGCTTTACGCCTCTTCCACGGCCAAGGTCATTAGAGGTGGGATGGGACTGGGGACAAGGAACGGGAAGGAACTCTTTTAGAAGGAAGCATCCCGGCATTCGCCTGGAGTGATTTGAGGAAACCATGGAAAACCCTAATCTGGATTCGAACCGGGCGTCCTCTCGATTGCGAGGTCAGAACGTTATCCGTTCACCCACCAAGCTCGGTGCAAAACATACAACAGCATGTGAATACTTAATTCCGTCATTTATTTATCTCCTTGTGTAATTTAGGATAGTCTGAGAAGAGAAAACAGTACAAATGTCTTTTAGATTCAATAGGAAGAGAAGCTACGTGCTACACTCGGGGTGGAGGCGGGGAAACTCAGGGGTCGTCCATTAATCACGTGAGGTATTTATGGGAATTCCGGACCTTCCCCCACCTTTGGTAAGACCTCGTGAGATCTGGTAGCACCCTCCCCTCTAAAATGACGCAGACACTTCCCCCCCCCCTGCCTACTAATCGACCTCGCAACTTTTTGAACCCTTTTTTTTTTAGCTTTCATGCTTCCAAAGACGAGTATACACCGCTAACGTCGTTTTTTTTTTTTTTTCCAAACCCCACCCTCACTTAAGTATACTTTCGCGTCATTTGTAAACCTTCTTTTTTTTATTTCCGTTGACCCCCCCCCCCCTGCCCCGTGGTTAGGTTTTGTGATTTCTCGCCGGACCCTCCCCCCCCTATTTCAACTCACGTAATTAATGGACGCCCCCTAGGTGTAGATACTGAAGTGGAGCGCCTGCAGTCCTGATCGAGAGAGATTCACACAGGAGTGACAGCTCAGAGGCGATGAATATAAACATTATAGAGCAGAACAGAAAACATCATAGAGTCATCATATTGGTTATTTGAACGCCGCAGTTTCCGCAGTGGTTGCAATGTAATCTCTGAAATGAGCAGATATTGTGACTATTCTCCGTATTGTTGCTTGACACAGAAGCGTGGAAATAATTTAATTCACTTCATGCTCATTATAACTACTCTGTCACGTAATCGTCAGGAATGTTTTTATATTACTCTTCACAGTTATTAAATCGACTAAATATCGTTGTAACGAATAAACGCACTAACTAAACGGTGAAATAAACCCGATTTCGTTCTCGTTCGCGTTATTTCCGTTGCGATACTGACGCAGTTTGTTGCAGTCGGCCAGTGCGTGGTTTGTAAAATTGAGAATTGGTAAGTTAAGATAATGATGCAGAAAGGATCTCTCACATTGGTTTTTCACAGTATTTCAGTTAGAGCTGTAACTTTCGTGTTGTCATCAAGCTTTTTTTCTGTACCCATATTCGACCATGTGGACGCTGTATCCAGCGGTAATATTGTTTAAACTTTAGGTAATACACTAATTTGTGCCACGGATTCGGAGACAGGTTAAAACTGCTGCGTCAAGACAACGGCTGAAGAAACTAAATCTTCTCTGTTCCGTATTTGTGCGATTTCTATTTTATAAACACTCATTCCGTGCGAAGCATTCACATTGATGACGAATGTCATTTTTTATGAGACGTGATGGAGGTCCGCTATTGTTGCTGTTGGCGGCTTCAATTGTCAAAACCTACGATTGCTATATTTGTGATTGTTTTCTCTGTATAAACAGCTTTTTCACGTTGCGGCAACTATTTCTCGTGCCGAGCAGTGGTGGGTGAATGGTTAACGCTCTGGCCTCGCATTCGGGAAGACGAGGGTTCGAATCCCCGTCCAGCCATCCGATATCGGTTTTCCATGGTTTCCCCAAATCATTCCACGTGAATGCCGCGATGCTTCCGTCATAAGGCCATTACCGAATCACTTTCCGTTCCTTGCCTCCGATCAATTCCCTCCTCTAATGACCTCGATGTTGATGAGGCGTAAAGCCATAAGCAAAAGATTCTATTCTTTATGAGAGTCAGCCATTCGTTTGTTTTTATGTGCGGGTCTTCTGTGTTATTTTCGCATGCACGACATAGCTTCGTATTACATGTGAAAGTTTTTCATTGTTTAAAACAATAAATAAGTTTATCATTCGTTTTGGCTTAAATTGTATTTTCTCCTAGTATTGTTTTATATTTCAGACAGATTTCTCGTAAATTATAGCATCGATTATACTGGATACAACGCCTTTTCTGACAAAATTCTACACAATATCCATTACAATTGATCAGAAACATAAGAATTACACTAAACATTGGTTTACTCCAAAGTGCTCCTTAACTTTTTTGGTCGTTAGAGATGGGAAAGGACGTGAGGCAAGGAATGGGAAGGGATACGGCCATGGCCTGTTGAAGGAACAAACCTGGCATTCGTCTGGATTGATCTGTGGAAACCACAGTAAACTGGATGCCCGGACGGGGATTCGAACCCGCGTCCTCCGGAATGCGAGGCCAGAGCGTTACCGCTCACCCACCACACACCGACAAATAGTTTCCATTCCGTTCTGAACAGTTTGCAGCACTGCACCTGCTCCAATATTTGCATTCACTTTCGTCATGAACAGAACCAATTTTATTTCTTGTAACGTTGTGGAATATTAATTTAAAGCTTAAAGTCATAATACTAATCTGTTTGGAAATACAAAAATCCTCACTTCTGATTGTTGCAGACATCAGAAAAAAGTTAAAAGTAGAAACAGATCTGCAGTGTTGCCATTTGTGCTTAAACAGCAGCGTGCGATTGTGTTAGCAACAGTTGGTAGTACTGCTGCTGTTCCGCTTTCTCCCTCTCCTCCTCTGCAGCAGTCATCTGTTTCTACATATTACGTTATTTAATTTGAAAGTTAGAGTGGGTCTTAAATCATATTTAATACTGATAAATCAATACCTTTGAGCACACTAAATATTTCGGCAACCATTACGTAGGGCAGTTGCCGACATTAAATGCAATTCTCTGTTTTATAGATAAACAGCGCCGTGGCTGTTCTGTTCGGCGCCCTTCTCCCCCCCCCCCCCCCCCTACCGCCACAAGCTGTTCCTTCAGCATTTTAATCCCGCTGGATTTTATTCGAAAGATAGAATTAAACTCTCAGTGCATTATTTAGATACTGAAGAAAATTTTTCTCAAATGAAAAATATTTGTTAGTCTCCAAGTAGTTCATTTTATTTATGAATCTAAAATGAAAAATATAACAGCTTTCATCCAGAACAACGGATAAATTACAATTTAAAAAAAATATCAGGAAGATTGAGATAAATCAAATTTAGGAACTTTATAAAACAAAAAAGCTGAAATATGAGACAGTAATTAATACCTGTAACATTAAGTTCAAGTAAACAGGAAATGTAATCCATAAAATTTTATTCACTTTAATTGATAACTCAATTCCTGATTGAGACAGATTATTTTTTAAATATGTGTATTGTGTTTATAGGATGTTAATTATTTTGACCGAGTATAGTTGGTGAGCAGTAACGCTGTGGCCTCGCATTCGGGAGGACGCGAGTTCGAATCCCTGTCCAGCAATTCAGATTTGTGTTTTCCATGCTTACCCAAATCATTGCAGGAGAATGCCGTGATGGTTGCTTCAAAAGGCCATTGCCTAATTCTTTCCTTTCCGCCAGCGCTTTCCAGCCTTTAATACGCATGAGCAAAAGAAAAATGTTTAAGATTTTGAAACTCTTTTTGATTGGCAATAAATTCTAAGCACATAACCCTACAGCTGTTTTGGTAAGATAAAAATCCCGCAAAAACAATTTTTGTAAAAATAGGCCAAGTCTCGTGTTCATGTAGTGACAAAAAGTTATGAGATCTTCTTCTGAGCCAAGTCTATACTTTACAGTGTGTATAAACTTCACTTTGGAAAATAGAATGATTTCTCTCGGTGTCATAGATCGTTTATTTAGGATGCATGCCATGTTTTAGTTACTCTATATAAATACCTTAAATGTGTTGCTTTATCAAACGTATAAATACTTAAAATCCAAGATTTCCCTCTTTATCGACTTTGACCATTATGCCCTCAATTTTAGTAAAAATTATGACTTGCATAATAGCGAAGTCATGAGATTCTTTTATCCTAAATCAACGATCTATGACACCGAGAGAAACCATTCTGTTTCACAAAGTGAAGTGAATACACACAGTAAAGTGTAGACTTGGCTCAGAAGAAGATCTCATACCTTTTTGTTATTACATGAACTTGGCCTATTTTTACAAGAATATACATCGCTAACGTCGTTTTTTTTTCCAACCCGTGGGACACTTGACAAGACACAAAATCCGGGACCTTCCCGGATTTCCAGACCAACTAGGAACCTTAGTTTGGACAGTGAGTGTGCTGCGCATGTCCCTGGGACATGTCACAGTCTGTTTCCATCGGCTGTGGCTCAAGTTGCGACACATGTTGTGTCCCGCAGTCGCTTGGCACAATTCAGTCCCCGGCACTTGTCCCCTAACATGTTGCAGACCGCTTCCATTCCACCAAATTTCGGGCACATGTGCAGGCACTTGACCCGCAACATGTGACGGGACACATTTGTAGTAATGCAAACATACCTTTACAAGAGACTGTCGTACTTTAATTTAACAATAAAATAATAGCGTCCTCCAGAATGAGAGATCAGAGCGTTACCGCTCGATTTATTAACGAACAAACAGTTTTTATTTTGTTAAGAACATTTTGCAATACTGCACATCACTTTCAGGTAGAATGAAAAAATCTTATTTCATGCAACGTTGTCGTATATTAATTTGAATGTTAAAGTCATAACACTAATCTCTTTGGAAATACAAAATTTCTCACTTGTTAGTTGCTTTTTTTTTGTTGTTGCAGACCACAGAAAACATTACAAGGGAGGTAAATATCAGCAGTGTTGCCATTTATAATTAAACGAAAGTGTGCGACTGCGTTAGCATCAGTTGGTAGCCCTGCGGCATTTCCGCTTGCTTCCTCTACTCCCCCTTTTTGCAGTCATCATCTGTTTCCTCATATTATGTCCTTTAATTTGAAAGGTATGGTGCATTTTTAATAACTTTTAATACTGAGGAATCAATACTTTTGAGTACACTATATATTTCGCCAACCATTACATAGAGCAGTTGCCGACATTAAATGAAAATCTCTGTTTTATTGATACACAGCGTGGTGACTGTTCTATTGAGAGCGCTCACCACCTCCTAGCTGTTTAGTTCAGTAACGGGGTCGTAAAAAGGGGGTCTCACAAACATCACATCACGTAGAAGATTTTTTTCTCTTATCTTGTATATATTGGTGAGAGTATGCAGAAACCAAGTTTTCGACCTCCAGCACCCTCGGCACAATTTTCTGTGGTAAAAAAAACATCAAATTTTGGGTACTTTTTTTCAGTTTTTCGTCTATAACTCCTTCCTGATAAGTCCTATCAAGAAATATTCAATTTTCAGTTTGAAAGAGGACAAAATTTCCTACAACTTTCGTATTACAAACTTTTTTCTAAACTCAAAATTAAGCGAGCTACAGTTCTTCGAAAATCAGCCAAATTTCACACTTTTCCTAAAAGTTGGGTTTTTACCTAATTTGCAGCTCAAAATGACCTGAAACCCCTGTATATATAACCGATATATATGTATTTCTGTATGACATAGTATATATACCGGGTGCTTCAAAAAAATGTATACACACTTTAAACTATTGTTGTTTTCCCGCTCTACAAGGCTAGTGTTATATTTCTTCGCCAGGTGCCAGCATAATCGTCCCACTATGTTATATTATCAGTTGGAATTTGTAATATCAACATGGGGGACGTACGTTTGAGTTTTGAAGAACGTAAGCAGGTTATTAAGTGGTACTGGAAGTTTGAGAATGTAAATGAAGTTCAAAGACAGTGGAGAAGGGAGTATGATACAGAACCACCTTCAAGATTAACAATTACACGCATACGAGACAAGTTCGAAGTTCATGGAACAGTGTGTGATGTGCATAAAGGTCATTCAGGTCGGCCTCGAACAGCTACAAGTGATGAGTCATCAATGGCAGTCTTGGAACTGTTTCAACGCTCTCCTAACAAATCTTCAAGGCAAGGGGCACGTGAAAGTGATGTAAGTGCTAGCAGCGTGCTACGCATTCTGAAGAGAGGCAAGTATCGTGTTTACATTCCAAGGCTGGTGCAACAGCTAAGTGAAGACGATCCAGATAGAAGGTTGCAATTTTGTGAATGG
>JARYHS010001108.1:0-11008 GCA_031002005.1 Vandiemenella viatica
GAGAGTGCAGATTTTTTTAATTGCGTGGTGTTGGATCAGTGGATGGTCTAAGCGATCTATCAGCTATAAACACATTACCGCATAGTTGCAAACTCAATTAATTCGCAGTGTCTGTTAGATGACGCACTGGAAGACTACTTGAGCAGCTTCCTCAGCTCTCCGCTGCTCAGGTCGTGCGCCGTGTGTCCCTGCTTGTCCCTCGCCGTCCTGTCAGCCCCGGCCGCCAGCAGCGCTCTCACCACGGCGGAGCGGCCCCAGCTGGCTGCGCAGTGCAGCGGCGTCCGACCATTCTCGTTCCTCGCGTTGACGTCTGTGGTCTCCAACAGCAGCCGTGCCACGTCCACACGGCCTTCCTGTGCCGCCACGTGCAGCGCAGTGGCTCCATACGTCTTCTCTCTGGCAGTGGAGTCCGCGCCAGCCGCCAGCAGCGCTCTCACCGTCTCCACGCTGTCTGTGAAGGCCGCGTAGTGCAGCGGCGTCAAACCACTCTTGGTATTCACGTTGACGTCTGCGCCGCCCAGCAGCAGCCGCACCGCCCCCGCGCTGCCCGCATGCGCTGCGCGGTGCAGTGGAGTCACGTTGTTCTTGTCCTCGCTGTTCCCGTCCGCGCCGGCCACCAGTACCGCTCTCACCGCCTCCTCGTCACAGCGCCGTGCCGCCCAGTGCAGCGGCGTCCACTTGTCTTCATCTCTCTCCTTGAAGTCCGCCCCCGCCGCCGCCAGCGTGGCGACGGCTCTGCTCCTGCCCTGCTCCGCCGCCCACAGCAGCGCAGTCCACCCCCGCTGGTCGGTGCCGCCCCCGGCACCCGCCCCCAGCAGCAGCGGCCTCTTGTCCCAGTCCCGCTCCCCCGCAGTGGTGTCCGCCCCCGCCGAGCACAGTAGCTGCGCTGTGGCCGCGTGTCCCGCCGCCGCCGCCAGCTGTAGCGGCGTCCTGCCCTCTGTGTCCCTGCACTCCACCTGGGTCCCGGCCCTCAGCAGCACTCCCACCACGACGGGTCCACCGCCGCCTCCACACGCCGCCGCCTCGAGCAGCGCAGTCCGTCCGTCACTCTCTCTCGCCGCCTCCAGATCCGCCCCCGCGTCCAGCAGCATCCGCACGGCGGTGGGCTGGCCGTGCCTCGAGGCCACGTACAGTGGCGTCGACGACGCGTCGTCGACTGGCTCACTGGCCAGTCCTGGCCGGTGCCGCAGCGCCATCCGCAACAGGTGCAAGTGTCCCGCCCGACAGAGTTCATGCATCACATGGCGAGCTGTCTCTGGAGCCTCCAGCTCGCGCTTTATAACCACCAGCTCACTGCGGCTGACGGCACCGACCTCCAGCATCTTCTCCAGGACGTCGGGAAAAAGCCGGACGGGTCTGGAGACCACTGCCTTCATCGCGATAGCACTCAACACTAGCTCAGCCATCTCGTCAACTGCAAACCTGGACCAACAGACAACAAAGTGACTTCAGCGCAAACTATACTGTAAAAACAGGAATAATGTTACTGGTTCCAGTACTGATTAATTTATGCTTTGCCTCCAAACAAATACAAATTAAATTTATCGTTAAGTCATTACTTATGGAAGTTTTTGATCAATATCGAGTTGTGTTGCTTAAATTTGTACATTCCAAAATTATTATACAATGACACAACAGAATTCACCAACAAAAGCTTTTACAGATGGAACACTTTCTTTCAATACACCGAGTGGTAGCGGCTTTTGTTTTACTGTCATGTTATCTATTTTATCTATAAGTCGACTGGTAATAGTTAGTTACGAATCCATCCTCTCGTACGCGAACACCAATTAGAAACCAACTGTGGGAATATGGTTCGGAAGTTTATGCAAAGTCTTTTACCTGAATATTAATTCAAGGAGAGAGCAGGAAAGCAGGAAGAAACGTAAGTTAATAAACAAACATAAAGAGAATAATACAACATACGTACTATATTTAGGTGAGAAGGCTGAAGGGGCTGGAAAGTAAATACGAGAGAATGTAGGAAGGCATTTGAGCACACTGCGAACAAATAAACGAGAAATCAGTGGCAGCAAAGGAGAGGCTACACACTCGTCTAAAAAATAGTACGGCTGGAACAAGGAACGATGCGCTGTGAATTAACAGGACTGCGTAAAGAATTTTGGGAACAGAATTGATGAGCACACAGCCAGGACGAGGGTGTAATGTAAATAAAGCAACTAGTTTGATGAAATAATTGGCTATTGTCACGCCCGGCTACTAAACAGATATCGGAACAGAAGGTTTACCACTTAAATAGAATCAGCGGATCAGGTAGTAAGAAGCAGACAATCGGGACACTACCCGGGATACAGGAAGGGTTGTTGTTGTTTTTGAGGGTTTAGGGTCATTAGCGCCCGCCCACCAGAAAGAGGCTGGTGCTGACCATATCAGCACAAACAGCAGGAGAAGCCTTTTCGCGGCTCCCACTGATATTATTTAAGTTGAACCTGGTGATTTAATGCATACCAGAGCATTGAAAATACCTCATTTTACAATGATTCGTGAGGTAACAGAAATATGGCGTCAGTAAAGATAAAAACTCACTGCTGCCACGTCACGTAACCTCACGAGATATCCTGTTTTAGCCGCGATATCATTCCCATAATTACCTTCCTGGGACACATCATTTCTGTGACTATGTAGTTATAAAAAAATCTAGCCTTATATAGATTCATGATCAATGAAAAGAAAGAATAGTTGGAAGAATTTCATTGATTGATTCCCAAGTTACGAAATGATTTGAGACATTTCGATGAGTATTTTCGAATGATAAAGGAGGATTTTTTTTTTTTTTTTTTTTTTTTTTTTTTTTTTTTTTTTTTTTTTTTTTTTTTTTTTTTACCGTGTCCGCGGCTACCCGTAAAATTTCTGTTGCCAAAACATTAAGGCCAAAGTGTTTTCGATTTAATTTGTTGAAAAAAAAATGTTATAATTACTAACTTCTAATTAATATGACTGCAGAAGATCCCAGCTTATTTTATGATACAATCCTACATAGCTTCCTATCTTGTGCTAACCTATTCATCTCTACATACCCCTTACAACCCACGTCCTCAATTATCTGTTTCATATATTCTAATCTCTGTCTTCCTCTACAGTTCTTACCTTCGACTGTTGACTCCACCAGCAAATTAACCAATCCAGCATGTCTCAAAATATGACCTACCAGCCTGTCACTTCTTCCACAAACTTCTTTCCTCACCCACCACTTTCAAAATTCGTCCTTTTCTTACTTGTCTGTCCACTTAATTTTCAGCATTCTTCTGTAGCACCACATTTCAAATGCTTCAATTTTCGTTCTTTCCGTTATTCCTGAAGTCCATGTTTCGCTAAACTAAAAGGCTATGCTCCACACATAGAGTTTTAAAAAGTTCTTTCTAATTTCTAGATCAATATTTGAAAGAGTTCTGTTTTTGGGTTGATATTAAAAGCATTAACCAGTCAAAATTTGTTGTTATTATATTTACTAACCATTACCGGTTTCGAGCAAAATGCTCATCATCACCATCTGAAGATGAGTAATTTGCTCGAAACCGGTAATGGTTACTAAATATAATAACAACAAATTGTGACTGGTTGTTGCTTTTAATTATTAACCCAAATTTGATATCACAGTCGCTGATTTCCACCAATATATCATGGATAAAATTTTCTTTTTCATGAAGGCTCTGTTTGCTAGTGCTATACTGCTTTTAAATTCATTCCTGCTTCGGCCATCGGTTGTAGTTTTGCTTCCCAAGTAACAGAATTCACTTACTTCCTTATTTCATCCGATCCTATTTTTATATTTAATCTATTAGTATTGGTATCATTTAAAGAAAGAAAATGTGTATGTTTTGTTTTTAATTTTAAGTGTTCGGGGGCTACCCGAACTTCTGCTATATTCCGCCTTTAATTATAACGCTAAAGAAGTTTTCTTTAAATATTCCAGCGTATAAAAGGAACAGAAAAACATTTTCCTTGTTGTGGAGTCTTCTCTTTTTCCACATGGCTTTACAGTTCGTCAAAGTCGAGGTCTTTAGGGGTGGAAAAGATGGAAACGAGGAACAGGAAGGAAATCGGCCACGACCTTTTGAAGAAACCTTTCTTGCATTCACATGCAATGATTTCTGGAATTCATGAAAAATCCAATCTAGATGGCCGGGAGGGGATTCGAAACCGCGTCGTCCCGAATACGTTACCTTCAACGCGCCACGCTTAGTCGCAACTGAAGAACTGGAACAAATGGAATGTGGCGTTAAGATATTACTAGCTGTTACCCGCGACTTCTTAAGTATGGTATTAGAATTTTATTTCTATAGTTCGATATAGAAGGTTTAACTTTCAATACGTAAAAGGGAAGGGGAAGGAATTCGGCCATGGCCTTTTCAAGGAAGTATCCCGGAATTCGCCTGGAGTGATTTGGGGAAACCATAGAAATCCCAAATCTGGATGCCTGGACGGGGATTCGAACCGTCGTTCTCCTGAATGTGAGGCCAGAGCGTTAACCACTCACCCATCACGCTCAGTAACAGATTTCAAACAAAAATAACAATTAGTAATAAATAATACTAATACAAATACGAAACCAACATCTGCAATTCCTACGAACAACGTTTTCTTATTTTTTTTAAAAAAAAGTCGTTAAATCAGTTACTATCAGTTCAAATTTCATTTAGAACTGCAATTAGTAAGCATCTTCCTTTAAAATAAAAGGAATTTAATCCCGGATCTCCCCTTCCTGACAGCATTACTACAACCCCTGAATGATGTCAGCTCTGCGCAGATAAACATGCCATTCTGAAAGCAGACTGTACTGCTAACAACTCTGTTTCTATATCCCAATCAATATTGGTAGAAAGTAGGAGCATTACTGTTATACAGACAGTACTTACAACAAATGTTAAAAAAAAGTTTGTGTCAAAATAAGACGTGGGTTCTAGGAAATACGCAATAAGTAGCAAGAGTTACATACTGGTGGGAGTCCTAAGGGCGCTATATTTTTCTCTAGTGAGAGTTGTGGAAAACAGAAATTTCTTCCGACTGTCTATTGACCACTATAGAACTTTGTTAAGGGGCCTGTAGACTGTCAAATTTTATTATCACCTGCAGCATTGTTTGACGCATTGTCAAATAATGTGTGAGTTTGATGGAAATTTTGATTGACGGCGAGTTTGATGTAATGTTTTACTTAAATGCTTCACAAGTTACAATGGTATTTTTAGCCTATACGAGATGCAAACAATTTTGTGAAATTTTTTGTAATTTTCAAAATCAGCGCCAGTAGCTAGATACCTCACAGGTATTTATAATTCTGAGTAGCTGGTATAAATTTGCTCATAACTGTGTTCATTTTTTTAGTGCGAAGATTTAGTAATGACAGGAACTCAAAAGATTTATGGTCCATGTGCAGGAAGTTAGTGTAAGCATCTGGTAATGTGTATAATATTTCTCGTACTAATTTTTCGTGGCTATATTTTTCTCTTAATTTCAAGAAAATTCTAATTCTAGACCAAAATCTAGGCTTTATTTTTTCTCCTCAATACCAAAAATGTTTCATGTTTATTACTCATTGCGGCACGCGTTACGTCCAGATAATGAAACTAAAGGCAAGTTTGACAAATTTGTTTGATCTTTGATTTGAGCGTTTGCGCTTTTGTTGATGATGAAAGCATGAAGTTTGATCAACAAATTTGTCAAATAAATTTGTTCGTCTACAGGTCGCTTGGTTTAGGAAGACAAACTACTATTCCGGATCTTTACCATGCAACGCGCCATTCGGCTTTCCTTATATAATCCACAGTGTGGCCAGCCACAGATCCGCTTCACCGAGAAGTATTTATCGATAAAACGGCAAAAATGTTTCAAATTTTTTCGCCTACATTTTGTTGAACTCTATAACACGCGCCAATCGCGGTGCAATTTAGTGCCTACGGCATATGAAATAGTACCGCATTTGGTGTTAAATAAACTAATATTCGATATCGTTTCATGCAATACATACAAGATACCGTAAACGAAACACTGCAAAAGAAACTGTCTTTTCAGCATGGACCACTGAGAATAATTTATGTTTGAATAGTTCTGGATACAAACAAAGAGCAAACATTACAGCTTAATTTAATAATCATACTGCAACACGTTGCTACCTGACTGGAACTACTTACGTAAAACTGAAGTAATAACTCATGAAACCAGCATATAGCCTACTAATAAAATTGTCGTATAACGAGCTGTACCACGAGATAATAATTTTGGTACAGGTTACTTAGATCGTAACATATCAGCAGAATACATTCAGGCGCAAAAATTAGTCAATCATATATGTTAAAGGACTGGAGAAGGCTCGATGGTTTCAGAAGTTTATCAGGAGGAAAGTCTGCTACAATATAGAAGATTTAGGATGTCCACCTCTACGAGAACTCAGGAAGAATAATTTGATAAAACTTTGTAAAGGACATTTATTTTATAATGCTATATGTGCTGTTGAAAATGCATATTTAATTGCCCAATGGTGGGTGAAATAAAAAGAAATCAAATCAAACACAATGCATTTTTTTTTATTTATACGTTTTATACATGTATTTTATTAAGAAAATTTTTCTTTCATATGGATGTACACATCAGTTCTTGCACTTATTGTCCACGGCCATTATATACGGTCCACAAACATCATACCCAGGATTGTAATTCTTAATTACAATATTATTAACATCGGGTAATACAAGCAAATTTTTATATGCAATAAGTTCATATTTTAGTAGATTATAATCCAATGACGAACTTGGCGTCACTTGAGCCACACGAACATCGTTAATGTACATATCAACCAGTTTTTGCACTGTGGCCATATTAAAGTCTCGTAGCACTTTACTTGACAAAATGTCCACAAATTCTATGTAGTATCTTGCAACTAGATATCCCCACCTCTTCTTGACGGCCAAGGCGCTGGAAACTGCAGGCTGCGCGTCGATGATGTTCTTCCAAGTCGTATCTCCGAAGTAGACGCCGCTGGCAGGATCGGCATTTGGAGCGAAGTATACTGTTTTCGCCCCGGCGACCGTACGGCAGGAGACGGTATGCTCACCAAGAGGAATGTCATCCTGGTCGCTCGCTGTGTTGAACAAATCTGACACAACGTCCAGTACTTGAGTCAGCACGACCCATTCTTCATACGTTAGTATAACCTTGGTGCGATATCCAACTTTTTCTAGCACTACTACTGGCTCAAATTCATGTTTGGACGATAAACCTATCGTCAAACGTTTTGAGTCACCGGCGTTGAGCTGATAAACTGCCGAGAACAATAGTACTGGGCGAGACATGTCTGGCAACTGAGGTCAGCAGGCCGGTTGGGTGGTAGTCATACTAGCTGGAGTGGTGGTGGGGGGTGAGTCTGTTCAAACCCTGCCGATGAAACGGTGCGGTACACCTGGCGGGGGACAGTTAAGTGCTCTAGCAAAAGAAAAATTTTCATATTGACGTACACTTCACTTTTTTACAATTATCATTCACAGGTGGTACAGACGGTTCCCAAAAATCATAACCAGGATTGTAATTCTTAGTTATAATGTTATTGACATGGGGTAATACAAGCAAATTCTTATATGCAATAAGTTCTTGCTTCAGTAGCACATAGTCGAGCGAAGAGCTATAAGTCACTTGATCCACAGAAACATCCTTAATGTACATATCAATAAGTTTTTGCACAGTGCTCATATTGAGGTCTCGTAGCACATTAGCAGTTAAAATGTTCACAAATTCGGTATAATATTTTGAAACTAGGTATGCCCACCTCTTCCTGATGTCCAAGGCACCGGTCACTGCAGGCTGCGTGTCGACAAGGTTTTTCCACGTCGATTCGGCGAAGTAGACACCGTTGGTAGGATCAGCATTCGGGGCGAAATATATGGTTTTTACCCCGGCTATCATACGGCGGAAGACGGTGTGCTCGCCAAGGTAAATATCGTTATGGCTGCTGGCCGTGTTGAACAAATCTGACACAACGTCTGATACTTGCGTCAACACTATCCACTCTTCATATGCTAGTGTAACTCTCGTGCGGTGCCCCACTTTTTCGAGCAGTACCACTGGCTCAAAATCGTCCTTGGACGATAAACCTATCGTCAAACGCTTTGAGTCTGCAGCGTTGAGTTGATAGAACGAAGAGAACAACAGTATAGGACGAGCCATGATTAAACACTGAAGCCACCAGAGCGGTTGGGGCCGCATAGTCCGTGGGGGTTGAGCGTTTCACATACTATGATCCTATTGGGTAAGAAATCAGTGGAGTGACGGGGTGTGGTTAAAATACCGTGATCCGATTGGGTACGAAATGGACTCCAGTGGAGTGACGGGGTGTGGTTAAAATACTGCAGCACAATTGGAGAAGTGGAGTACTCCACGTGGACTAAGGGGGCGTGGTTTCAAATGCTGCAACACAATTGGAGAAGAGAGATCGTGACGTCATACAATGGCCGCCAGATTGGGGTGTGAGCAGTCCAGTGGCTCTCCAGTCCTCCCCTCTAGTCAATTGGCCGAATTAGTGAAGCTTGAATGCACCTGTGGGAAAGGCAGATGACGGTTAGAGGGATCCGTTGGCGAAGGACACTTGAACAAGTGAAGGACTTGGTCACTCAAGTGGTCTGGGAAGCTGAGGTTAGTCAAGTGGCTACTTGAGACAAGTGGCTACTTGAGACAAGTGGCTACTTGAGACAAGTGGCTCTTGAGACAAGTGGCCACTTGAGTCAAGTGGCCACTTGAGTCAAGTGGCTCTTGAGTCCTCCCTTCCAGTCAAGTGGCCGAATTAGTGACGCCTGAATGCACCCGCCTTTACATACTACTGTTGCGTCTGTGTCAGATGTTAATACACTCCTGGAAATTGAAATAAGAACACATTGACGCCGGTATGTAAGACCCACCATACTTGCTCCGGACACTACGAGAGGGCTGTACAAGCAATGATCAAACGCACGGCACAGCGGACACACCAGGAACAGCAGTGTTGGCAGTCGAAGGGCGCTAGCTGCGCAGCGGTTGGGCACCACCGCAGTCACTTTCAGCCAGTTTTCCGTGGCATACGGAGCTCCATCTGTCTTTAACACTGGTAGCATGCCGCGACAGCGTGTACGTGAACCGTATGAGCAGTTGACGGAATTTGAGCGAGGGCGTATAGTGGGCATGCGGGTGGCCGGGTGGACGTACCGCCGAATTGCTCAACAGGTGAGGCGCGAGGTCTCCACAGTACATCGATGTTGTCGCCAGTGGTCGGTGGATGTGCACGTGCCCGTCGACCTGGGTCTGGACAGCAGCGACGCACGGACGCACGCCAAGACCGTCGCTCCTACGCAGTGCCGTAGGGGACCGCACCGCCACTTCCCGGCAAATTAGGGACACTGTTGCTCCTGGGGTATCAGAGAGGACCATTCGCAACCGTCTCCATGAAGCTGGGCTACGGTCCCGCGCACCGTTAGGTCGTCTTCCGCTCACGCCCCAACATCGTGCAGCCCGCCTCCAGTGATGTGTCGACAGGCGTGTATGGAAGGACGAATGGAGACGTGTCGTCTTCAGTGATGAGAGTAGCATCTGCCTTGGTGCCAATGATGGTCGTATGCGTGTTTGGCGCCGTGCAGGTGAGCGCCACAATCAGGACTGCATACGACCGAGGCACACAGGGCCAACACCCGACATCATGGTGTGGGGAGCGATCTCCTACACTGGCCGTACACCTCTGGTGATCGTCGAGGGGACACTGAACAGTGCACGGTACATTCAAACCGTCATCGAACCCATCGTTCTACCATTCCTAGACCGGCAAGGGAACATGCTGTTCCAACAGGACAATGCACGTCTACATGTATCCCGTGCCACCCAACGTGCTCTAGAAGGTGTAAGGCAACTACCCTGGCCAGCGAGATCTCCGGATCTGTCCCCCATTGAGCATGTTTGGGTCTGGATGAAACGTCGTCTCACGCGGTCTGCACGTCCAGCACGAACGCTGGTCCAGCTGAGGCGCCAGGTGGAAATGGCTTGGCATGCCGTTCCACAGGACTACATCCAGCATCTCTACGGTCGTCTCCATGGGAGAATTGCAGCCTGCATCGCTGCGAAAGGAGGATATACACGGTACCAGTGCCGACATTGTGCATGCTCTGTTGCCTGTGTCTATGTGCCTATGGTTCTGTCTGTGTGATCATGTGTTGTATCTGACCCCAGGAATGTGTATATAAAGTTTCCCATTCCTGGGACAATGAATTCACGGTGTTCTTATTTCAATTTCCAGGAGTGTAACTATGCTGACGTCAATTCACAAATTAATTTCAAAATAGAACATTTCGCTTGTATCTCAGTGCCTTCTCCATTATTTGGAAAACTCCCAAAACTAAATAGAATGCTGAGTGGGTACTCTCCACTGCACAGACTATGGCTGTTACATCCAGCACACTCCCCCCGTGTCGTATGCAGCTCTGTCTGTTAGGTAGGCCATACACGTTACGACGGTCGCGAAGACTGTCGGTCGAACCGTCTATGCGACGAGTCTCATGCCACACATACGTTGCGACTCGTCGCATAGACGGTTCTACAAAATTTCACCAGTCGTCGTATTGTCTCTTTTAGTGTCTGTTTAATATCATTAAAATATATAGTATATTTTCATTAATATTTTAATATTCACATGTGAACAAGCAAAAAATTAATAACAAAATAAATAAATAAAAAACAGACTCCTAGTCATGTACCTTTTTTCTGATGGTACTGTAGATAATTTAATAAAATTTGTATGGTGTAATCTAATGTTAATGATACACTTGTGAAGCAAACTTATTGTTAATAAAAAACTGGTTTGTATTTTATAAATTTGAGATTATGCAACTATTTTTTAGCAAATATTTCAGATATTTATTATATCATAACTCACTAGCTATTGCCTCGATTATTTTCATCTTACTTTACAGATCGTGTATAAGCTTCTGTAACTGTGAAAATTTTCAAGTTAATTTTCCTGAGAACAAGGTACATAACATAG
>JARYHS010001109.1:0-16830 GCA_031002005.1 Vandiemenella viatica
AAACAGTAAACAAAAACAAAAAACCAAGGTGTCGATTATGGGTGCATCCCATCAGATTAAGAAGAGATATGTATGGCGTATTTATGCATTTGTTTCCGGACTTGGTGAATGATCCGTTAAAGTTTTACAATTATTTTCGAATGAAAAATGAAAGTTTTGTGAAACTCAACTACTTGGTTCGGGAGGAAATTGTTGAGAAGAACACTAATTTTCGTAAATCTATACAACCAGAGCATCGGGTAGCAATATTTTTAAGGCAAGTGAACAGAAATATTACTTTTATTGCAAGTTTTTATTTATTACAACATATATATATATATAGTAAGGGTTTGGGAGAGACTATACTAGTCTTTTCCAACCAAATGTCAACCTCTCCTTCACGTGGTGCACTCTGTTTGCACGGACGAGGCTCTGCCGACTGAAAGATTCCCGGCATAAGGAGTCACCCACTGCTTGCCAACGGCCTCCGAAAGGAGGGCGGAAGAGCGGGGAGCGGTTCAGGGCACCCTCTTGCCCTTGGGGTTGGAAACGATCCCTAAAGGCGGATGAATCAGAAATGATCAACGGCATGGGGAAGAAGGCAACGGGAAACCACTGCATTAAAGACCCAAAGGGTATCCCGAGGACATGTAATCCTCTCAAATTACATATATCATGATGGCTACTTCCTGGGTAAAATATTCCGGAGGTAAAATAGTCCCCCAATCGGATCTCCGGGTGGGGACTGCTAAGGGAGGAGTCATCAGAATGGATAGAAACATTCTACGAGTCGGAGCGTGGAATGTTAGAAGTCTGAATAGGGCAAGTAGGTTATAAAACTTAAAAAGTTAGATGGAACAACTTAAGTTAGATGTTGTTGGGATTAGTGAGATTAAATGGAAGGACGCACAGGATTTCTGGTCTGGGGAACACAGGATAATTAGCACACAAGCTGTCAATGGAGTCACTGGTTTAGGGTTTGTAATGAACAAGAAAGTAGGGAAACGGGTGAGTTATTATGAACAATTTAGTGACAGGATTATTTTGATGAGGTTAGAAACTAAGCCCGTCCCAACCACATTAGTACAAGTATATATGCCAACGTCACAGGAAGATGACGAAGAAATAGAAAAAATATACACTGAAATTGAAGAATTAATCCAATATGTGAAAGGGGAGGAAAATCTAATAATCATGGGTGATTGGAATGCAATAGTGGGAGAAGGAAAAGAGGGGAATACTGTAGGAAGTTTTGGTCTAGGAGAAAGAAATGAGCGAGGAAGCAGGTTGCTAGAATTTTGTGAAAGATATAAGCTAGTAGTGGCGAACACACTGTTTAAGAACCATGCAAGAAGAATATACACCTGGAAATGTCCTGGGGATACAGGCAGATATCAGCTAGATTATATCATGGTCAAACAGAGATTCAGGAATCAAGTTCTAGACTGTAAAGCGTACCCAGGAGCAGACATAGACTCGGACCATAATTTGATAGTAATGAAGTGCAGGCTGAAATTCAAGCGAATAAGGAAGCACCAAAAGCAGAACAGATTGGCGGTGAATAAGCTGAAACAATCTAGCACAAGAGAAAAATTTGCAGAAATGGCAGACTTAGGTCTAAGAGGTAACTGTGTAAGTAGTGTGGAATTGCGGGTGCATTCAGGCGTCACTAATTCGCCGAGGGGTGGGGTGCAGTCATGCGTCACTAATTAGGCCACTTGACTGGAAGGGAGGACTCAAGTAGCCACTTGACTCAAGTGGCCACTTGACTCAAGTGGCCACTTGACTCAAGTAGCCACTTGTCTCAAGTAGCCACTTGACTAACCTCAGCTTCCCAGACCACTTGAGTGACCAAGTCCTTCACTTGTTCAAGTGTCCTTCGCCAACGGATCCCTCTAACCGTCATCTGCCTTTCCCACAGGTGCATTCAAGCTTCACTAATTCGGCCAATTGACTAGAGGGGAGGACTGGAGAGCCACTGGACTGCTCACACCCCAATCGGGCGGCCATTGTATGACGTCACGATCTCTCTTCTCCAATTGTGTTGCAGCATTTGAAACCACGCCCCCTTAGTCCACGTGGAGTACTCCACTTCTCCAATTGTGCTGCAGTATTTTAACCACGCCCCGTCACTCCACTGGAGTCAATTTCTCACCCAATCGGATCGCGGTATTCTAAGCACACCCCGTCACTCCACTGATTTCTTACCCAATAGGATCATAGTATGTGAAACGCTCAACCCCCACGGACCATGCGGCCCTAACCGCTCTGGTGGCTTCAGTGTTTAATCATGGCTTGTCCTTATAAGAAGCCTGTGTCAGCAATCCCAGAATCACTTCTGCTCCGCAGTTCGACGAGGAAGGTTGTTTCTCTCGCGCTCTTCGGAATTCCAGTAACCATGTCTGAAGATCTCTTCAACTACGAAGGTAAGTTCAATCACACTTGTAAAAATTTTTCATATATAGCATACAATATATTATCATCTTAAATGTATACTACATATTATGTTTTCTTTCACAGATATGGCAGCACTTTTGGAGTTGGGCCAACTTGGTGATTATGGTATTAATTTAGTTTAGTGATTGCTCATTATACAATCAAGTGTTGCAGTTTTGCCGCTATTTCATTGGATTATTTTCTTTTTTTTTGCAGGAATTGATGAACTTCAGAATATTTCATCCAATGAATTAATTGGTGGTGAGCATTTTATTTTTTAACTTGTGCTTATTTTTTATAAAGTTATATTTTTTATATTTCACTTTTTTCTGTCTGCAGAATTTGTCCGATATGAATTTTTTTAGTGATTGCTCATTATACAGTCAAGTGTTGCTAGTTTTACGGCTATTTCATTGGATTATTTTCTTTTCGCAGGAATTGATGAACTTCAGAATATTTCTTCCAATGAATTAATTGTTGGTGAGCATTTTATTTTTATCTTGTGCTTATTTTTTATAAAGTTATATTTTTTTTCTATTTCAGTTTTTTCTGTCTGTAGAATTTGTCCGATATGAATTTTTTAGTGATTGCTCATTATACAGTCAAGTGTTGCTAGTTTTACGGCTATTTCATTGGATTATTTTCTTTTTTGCAGGAATTGATGAACTTCAGAATATTTCATCCAATGAATTAATTGTTGGTGAGCATTTTATTTTTATCTTGTGCTTATTTTTTATAAAGTTATATTTTTTTTTCTATTTCAGTTTTTTCTGTCTGTAGAATTTGTCCGATATGAATTTTTTAGTGATTGCTCATTATACAGTCAAGTGTTGCTAGTTTTACGGCTATTTCATTGGATTATTTTCTTTTCGCAGGAATTGATGAACTTCGGAATATTTCATCCAATGAATTAATTGGTGGTGAGTATTTTATTTTTAACTTGTGCTTATTTTTTATAAAGTTATATTTTTTCTAGTTCACATTTTTCTGTCTGCAGAATTTGTCCGATATGAATTTTTTTAGTGATTGCTCATTATACAGTCAAGTGTTGCTAGTTTACCGCTATATCATTGGATTATTTTCTTTTCGCAGGAATTGATGAACTTCTGAATATTTCATCCAATGAACTAATTGGTGGTGAGCATTTTATTTTTTAACTTGTGCTTATTTTTTATAAAGTTATATTTTGTTCTATTTCATTTTTTTTTTCTGTCTGCAGAATTTGCCGATTTCGAAATGTTCAGCTTTGAAGGTATGCCAGTCATAGAAGTTGTGTATTAATCTTTTTTTGTTTTCCATGTTTATTTTGTTACTAATATACATTTTTTTTTTTATGTTTCAGAAATGGAAGCGGCTTCCAATCAGCAGCAGCTGAATAAACGAGATGGGGCTCCAATATTGACTAACCCCAAACGACAGCGAACAACTTCTAATGGTAAGTGCAAATATATATATATATATATATATATATATATATTTCATATTACATCATTTGTTTTCATTCATGTTACTAAATATTTTTTTTTTCTTATTCTGTTTCAGATTCATCCCAGTGGAGCTTAGATGGTACTGTGCCATCAATCCAAAGCTTACCATCATCATCCAGTATACCACCGACTCAATCATCACAGGGATGGATAATGCCGGTGCAATCAGTTAATGGTAAGACAATACTACTTCTTTAAATAATTATTTTTTGTTTACATATTTATTTATTTTTTTTTTATTTTTTTTCCATGTTACTAAAATTTTTCCTTTTTTTTTCTGTTTCAGGTTGCTGTATACAGGGGTCGGCCGCATACAGGAATGAGCCTGCCGCCGTCAACGTGAATGATCCTGCCCCACCGCCCATGTGGCGACCCTGGGAATCGCCAGCCACGGCAGCAGGTCCTGGCATGCGACCGACCCCGGCATCACGCCAGCCTGTCGCCAGCACATCATCGTGGCACACCACTTCGTCATCACGCCAGCCAGTCGCTAGCACATCGACATGGCGACCGACCCCGGCATCACGCCAGCCTGTCGCCAGCACATCATCGTGGCACACCACTTCGTCATCACGCCAGCCAGTCGCTAGCACATCGACATGGCGACCGACCCCGGCATCACGCCAGCCAGTCGCTAGCACATCATCATGGCGCCCAACTCCGTCGCCACGCCAGCCCATCGCTAGCACATCGACATGGCAGCCGACCCCGGCATCACGCCAGCCTGTAGCTAGCACGTCGTCGTGGCGGCCGGCATCCAGCAGCAGCAGCAGCAGTCACCCAGCAGCTATTAGTGTTAGTTCATTACCGTCTAGCAGCCACAACAATGCAGCAACAGGGGGGTGAGTTGCCAGCAGCGCGCTTGATCCTTGAAGACCGGGAAAGTGCTTTTGAAAGTAGAATTTATACCGGTACCATTCTAAATTCATTAAATTATATTGATCCTATTAAATACATTGATGCTTGCCATGATCTTTTAACTGAAAAACTTCGCGAAATTGTTGATAGTCAGTCCTCCCCGTCCGTAAAAGTTCAGGTGGGGCTGATTACAACACACAAAATTCAGAAGGAAACCGCTTTCGAAACCGTCCGTCTGTGTTTTTTTACTAAAATGCGTGAAGTCACGCGCAGCACATCCCTGTCTGATTGGTATAAAAACTATGTGAAGTCGGAGCTCAATGTAAAATTGAGTGAGTTTCAAGAAAGGGACAGCGGCAAAGCTCTCGATAGAATCATATCCCTCGACATCAACATTTCTAAATTCCAACCATTTTATCGGGGGTCATCCTATGTTGCTCTGCCAGCTGATATCCGTAGAAAGAATGCCGTTGTCAATGTGGAAAACACAGACGACTTATGCTTTCTATGGTCCCTTCTTGCTGCTCATGTAGGTGTGATTAAGAAAAACGGTCGCCGTGTTGAAAATTATAGACAAGCCTTTGAGAACCACAGTTTCGATTTTTCAGGTATTGAGTTTCCGGTAAAACTCTCAGACATTTCCAAATTCGAGAGGCAAAATCCAGACTATTCAGTAAATGTTTTCGGTCTGGATGTAGATAATGGTAAACATGTAGTTTCCGGGGCCCTCCATCACACTGCAGACAAACGCGGTATACACATAAACATGTTGATGATTACCGACGGTACTGGAAAATTCCATTATTGTTGGATTCACAACTTGTCGGCATTAGTTAGTTCTTCATTATCCAAACATAAGGGTGCAATATTTATTTGTGACAGATGTCTGCAACATTTCAGTAGCAAAGATGTCTTGAAACGCCATGATATCGACTGCTCAAGGTTTAAACCAGTAAGAGTTGATTTACCCGGCGACGACGATAAGACCTTAAAGTTTAAGGATTTTGTGCACCAACAGCGTGTACCCGTTGTCGTTTACGCGGACTTTGAAAGTTTATTAGAGCCTTATGATTCATGCAGTCCTCCACCCAACGCCTCTCACTCTACTAGAGTCCAGAAACATGTCCCTTTCGCTGCCGCATACCAGGTCGTTTGTCCAGACGTGCCTAGTCTGTCGCATTTCGACTCCTACTCGGGCGTAAATCCCGAGAAATGGCTTGTGGAACAACTTGTTGCGCTTGCCAAGAAAGTCGATAAAATTTACAAGAGGTGTATTCCTCTTGTAATGACAGATGAGCAAGAAGCAAAGTTTGTTTCTGCTACGGTGTGCCATATCTGTGAGAAAGACATTGAACCGGGGGCTGTCAGGGTCCGCGATCATTGCCATATCACAGGTAAATTTAGGGGGGCTGCACATAATGACTGCAATTTGCAGTTTAAAAATCCAACGTACTTACCCATTTTCTTTCACAACCTTTCTGGGTATGACGCTCACTTTATAGTTATGGCTTTATCCGACCTCGACGGTGATGGGATGGATGTGCTTCCCATAACACAGAACGATATATTTCTTTTTCTAAAAAGGTTGAAAATACTTCAATCACTTTAAGATTTCTGGACTCGTACCGTTCATGCAGGCCCCATTAGATAAACTGGTTGGAACCCTTGACGACGGTGACATGAGCATTACAAGTGCTCATTTCACCGATCCCGAGAAGTTCCAATTAGTTAAACGCAAGGGTGTCTTCCCCTACGAGTACATGGATTCGTGGGACAAGCTCACCGAGGCCACGCTTCCTCCAAAGTCAAAATTTTATAGTTCGTTGTCGGAGTCAGAAATTTCTGATGAAGATTACGAGCACGCGACACAAGTGTGGCGGACGTTCCAGATCAAGGATTTAGAAGAATATGCAAGTCTGTACATGGGCACAGATGTACGGCTACTTGCAGATCTGTTTGAGAAATTTAGGGATGTATGTTTGGGGAAATACACCCTGGACCCCGCCCACTATTTCACTTCCCCAGGCCTTTCGTGGCAGGCTATGTTAAGGATCACGCGTGTCGAACTGGACCTTCTGACAGATGTCGACATGCTGCTCCTTTTCGAACGAGGAATTCGCGGAGGTATTTGCCAGTGCGTGCACAGGTATGCCAAGGCAAATAACAGGTACATGCCGGAGTACAACCGCGAGGCGCCAGAAGATTTTATAATGTACTTCGACGTAAACAATCTGTACGGCTGGGCCATGTCGGAGTATCTGCCCTCTGGTGGGTTTCAATGGCTAACAGCTAAGCAGATTGCTAGCATAGATTTTATGAACGTTGCAGATGACTCACCTAGGGGATTCGTGTTGGAGGTAGACCTTACGATTCCTCAGGATAAACACGACGTTCTAGCAGACCTACCGCCCTGTCCAGACCACAAAGCTCCTGTAGGTTCCACCCTCCCCAAGCTAATGACCACACTGGAAGATAAGGTACGGTATGTTCTCCATTACCGAGTCCTCCAGCAATGTGTAGGCTTGGGGTTGGAAGTGACTAAAATTCATCGCGTGATATCTTTCAACCAGTCACCGTGGTTGAAGGAGTACATATCTCTCAATACGTGTTCTCGCCGTGACGCCAAAACAGATTTCGAGAGAGATTTTTATAAATTAATGAACAATTCAATATTCGGCAAAACTATGGAGAACATTAGAAAACACCGCGACGTGAAATTGTGTACTAGCTGGGCGGGCCGCCGCGGTGCCCGCAAACATATCGCTTCACCACACTTCAAACGGGCAACTATTTTCAATGAGGACTTTGTGGCCGTGGAGAAGGCGAAAGTTAGGATTCTTTTCAATAAGCCAGTATATGTCGGGATGTGCATTCTTGACCTTTCTAAACTGAGGATGTACCGATTTCATTACGAATTCGCCATTCCTCAGTTTAGATGTCCTAAATTACTTTATATGGACACAGATAGCTTCATTTACTTAGTGAGGAACTGTGATCCATATGAAGTGATGCTTCGTAACAGAGAGGAATTCGACACGTCCGGATATAGCACCGGCAACCGTTTCAGGATAGAACCCTATAATGAAAAAGTTGTCGGTGTTATGAAGGACGAGGCGAATGGCACCCTGGTTTCGGAGTTTGCTGGGCTACGGGCAAAAATGTACGCATTCCGGCTTGAAACCGACCAAACCTGTAGACGGGCTAAAGGTTTGGCCGGTTCCGTCACCAGAAAACTCACAATTGAGGATTACATCAATTGCCTCCATGGAGAAACCCCTCGCTACCACATTCAACACCGAATTTCATCAGACCTCCATGTTGTAAATACCGTTCAAATCTCCAAACTGGGTCTGTCTAGAACGGATGATAAGCGGTATATTTTCCCCGACGGGGTAGAGACCCTCCCGTGGGGGCACAAATCTGTACCTAGGTGAATGTTTGTGTGTTAAAGTGTATATAGTGTGTGAGTGAAGAGGAAATATACCGTTTATCCGTGTATCTAGTTTGTAAAATATGTACACTAGTTAGGACTCTGTAAATATTTTGGTATCTACATAAAAAATCAATGTTGTAAATATGTAGATAAGTTAGGTCAGTGTATCAATGTTGTAAATATGTAGATAAGTTAGGACTGCAAATTTCTCTATCTACTTCTCAGTTTATTAATGTTGTAAAATATGTAGATAAGTTAGAACTGCAAATTTCTGTATCTACTTCTCAGTTTATTAATGTTTTAAATATGTAGATAAGTTAGGACGCTGTAGATATGCTTGTATCTACTTCCCAGTTTATCAATGTTATAAATATGTATATAAGTTAGGATGCTGCATAAAATATAAATAGGCTGCTGTTAATATTTTGATTAGAGTTAATAAAATCTTTTTCATGCATTTTTTTTTTCATTGGCTGCTGGGGGGTGCTGCTGAATTGCTTTGTATGACATTTTTTTTGTTAAATATAGTGTACAGAAGAAATGCTGTACATAGATTGTAAGGTTGCTTAGCTGTATGCTCATTTGCTTTATATTAGAGTAATTGAAGAAAAAAAACACCCAATTGTTATAAAAAAAATAAGTTTATTGAGAAAAAAAATGTACTTTACATTTTAAATAAATCTTTTTTATGAATCCATGTGTTATGCGATTTATCAAAACCCATCCACTTCACCAAGATCATATTTTTCCTTCTCTTTATCACTCGTTCAACCAAAAATGTACTTGTAAGTTTTGTTAGTTGTAGTTCTTGCTGGTAAAATGCTCCTGCAATATCTTTACCTTGATAATCTTTAAGTAAATAAGTTACAGGATTTGTTAATTTTACTTTGCTGATGGTAAAACTTCAGTTGACCAGTTAGGCAAGTAGCCTTTCTCAAACTTTTCTTTAAACCTACTAATTCTAACATTGTCACCAACTTTGAATTTTGCAGGAGTAGTCATCTTAATATGACTGTACACTGTTGAAAGTAGTGAGTTGTCTTTAACATCGCAAGGTTTCATCTTTATGGTGCTGTGCCACTTATTATTATAAGCAGACATTAACTGAGGAAGAAGTTCAATCCACCGATGTGAACCACGTCTACTGAATTCCTGCCACATTGCATTCTTTATTGTCCTGTTGAGACGCTCAACTATTGATGCTTTCAGATGGGTATATGTTGAGTAGTGGTTAATGCCATAGTTAGTCATGAGCGTCTTAAACTTTGAATTGTAAAACTCACTCCCGTTGTCGGTCTGTAAATTTTTAGGAACACGATCACCAGTTAGTATCCTCTTTCATAGCGTCGGTAACCACACTAGCCGTCTTGTTCTTGAGAGGTAGAGCCCATGCATACTTTGAATAAGTATCGATCACCATCAGTATATACTTGTAGCCACTGTTTTTACGTGAGTATGGGATCATTTCTACAATATCAGCTTGCCACAGATCGTCAAGTCCTTTGATTATCACACGCCGTCTTCGGGAAATTCCTTCTTGCCGGTTTATGGAGTTCCGCCACAACTTGATCCATGTTACACGATGATGTCTCTCTCACGAAGTTCTTCAATCAAGGATAAAATTTCGTTGGAGTGCGCCGTATGTCCTGCTGATGCAGATGCGGTAAGTAATTTTAGTCTTTCGACGAGCTCGTTCGGATCGTCCCAATATACATATTCCTTCATGGGGAGAAGACCAGAACCCGACTGATGGTCAAGCTTAGAGATTATGTTTTATACTTACTAGTCTTATTTTTGAAAACATTGTCGGATGGGTCAAAGTTTACTCTGTGGGCACTCGTGTTGTTCAATATTTCCAAATAGCTTTTCAAGTCTTTGTCAGTATACGGTATGGGGGTTTTTTTACAAACAACAACCTCATTAATCCTTGTGTTCGCTCATATTCATTACCATCGATTAGAATAACGTCTTCGCCAATAATCACAGGGGAGTTTCCAATCATTAGTGAATCATTCTTCTTTCTGACACCATACACTGAATCATAATCTCTCTCACGTCGACTGAGCGACTTCACGAAGTCATTGATCGTGCCAGAAGACTGCTTGCTGCTGCTGGATGTCGCGGAGGTAAGAACACATTTTCTATTGTATCCGTCACAGGTCTTAAAGAATCTTTGAAAAATTTCTCAGAGTCGATCTGACCAGTCTTCAATTCAAGTAACTTGCGTCGAATAGCAATTTCGGGCCTTTATGATGCCACGTTTAGTTGTTTTCGTATCCATGTTTAAGCATCGAATGAAGCTTATTACAGGTTACTGTATTATTTTATATGTTAAAGTCACATGTGCTGTAAACGGCTCGTGGGGCTCATATGCGGGAAAAAAACTAAGTTTATCGCCTCGATTCACATGGAGTACTCCTCCTTGATAGTTAACGTATACCCAGTTCAATTTTACGTCAACCCTTTTTGGTTTGTCTACTGAGAGGATCATACCATTGACTTGGATTTCACGATAATTTCTACCTGTATCTAGTATGTAAGCATTATCTTGAAAGTCACCTGTTGCAATTATAGTTTCAACCATAGTCATTTCCATCGATTTTAAAAACATTAAACCATCATTAATAGCTTTGTTGGCATATCGTTTTGTTACCACATCGTCATCATCGATGGGGTCAGCTACATGTTTTAATATTCGACCCTGACAATCCAAACTACCTTCTTTTGTAAGAAGTATATATTGCGGTGGGTGCACCAATATCCTCTTGCCCTGTATCGATGATGTTCTACCAAACTTGTCCATGGCTGTAATGATGATAGTACCTAGTGTGCTTGTCTATTTATTCAAAAACGAATCAAACCCATTGCGGTACCGTCCATGATACATATCACAGTCTTTGTCAATAACTGCAAATCCATGCTTGCTCGCATTCCAGCAAGTACCACATAAGTTCTTAAACTCGTTGAACGGCATATCTGTGTTCACGTGGTCATTGTAAATGTGTTTGAGATTCATGTCGTCCTGTTTAAAGAGTACAATGAAATTAGCGTTGTCTCTAACCAACTGTTTTGGTATGCGACTATAAGTCTGACACAAATAGAAAGAATCTACTGACCTATGTCTCCCCATACAAAAGTAATCACGTATGTTATTCTGCTTCTCACATGAAACATCGTCAAACACAAACACAGAATTTGGTAGCGCTTCACTAGGTGGAGGCACATTCTGATTATCTAAATGTCAAATACTTAATTCCGTTAATGGGTTTTAGTATTTCACCTAACAACTGGTACTTTGGTTGGTACAACGACTTGGAAAACACATACACATTTTCAAATCTAAGTCCGTTGGGGTGTTCCAGCAGGGATAACACGAGATTGGTTTTGCCACAGTTTGATGGCCCACACACTATCGCCCTCACCGTATCGGGAAAGAGCGGTCCATTCTTCTTCTTCTGCTTGGTGTCGGCAATATCTGCATTACTCACTGGTAATGTTGCTGCTGCTTGACGAATCGCATTTTGACAAGGTTTCTTTGCCGCACGGGGTATATATAGACGCGCGAATACGTAAAATCATTCAGTCGATTACAATGCCTCCTACACGGAAGGTGAAGAAGAAGGGCCGTGGTTCTTAAACAAGATAATCGACAAAATGCCATTTGAAGCACATATCCCAACATACCAGTTCTGTGGACCTGGGACAAAACTGGAAAAGCGGTTGAAACTCGGTCAAACGGGGATCAATCCACTGGATGCTGCATGTAGGGAACATGACATTGCGTATGCGCAGGGTACTGACAGGCGCAATGCAGACCGCGTACTTGCGGAGAAAGCTTCAGTCAGAATGAAGGCCAAAGATGCAAAGTTCGGTGAACGGGCAGCTGCATTTCTAGTTAACGGTGCTATGCGTGCTAAGTTAAAGTTGGGTGCAGGCATTAAAAAGAAGAAGAAGAAACGAAGAAGGGTGGCATCCTGCCCTTAATCCCTATTTTTGCAGGATTGTCGGCTGCCGGAGCTCTTGCTGGAGGAGCCTCAGCCATCGCCAGAGCCGTCAAAGCTGCTAAGGAAGCAAAAAAGCAGTTGTCTGAACAGAAACGGCACAATGAAACCATGGAGGCAATTGCTATGAGGGGTAATGGTCTTTATCTGAAACCGTACCGGAAAGATGGATCGGGATTAAAGAAAAAAAAAAAAGTCGGAGCAGCCGTTGACTGATGATGATATACGTAGACATGTAAGGCGTTTGCGTATACCTCATTTTCGTGGCGTCTTCATGCGCGATGCATTACCTAAAAAAATTAGTGAACGTGAATGTGGAATTGTGAACTTGGACAGTGCTGAAAATGCTGGAACACACTGGGTTGCGTACATCAAGTACAAGGATGGCATAGTGAAATATTTCGATAGTTTTGGGACTTACCTCCGCCATTGGAATTGCAGCGATACTTTGCAGGTAACAGAATACAGTACAATGTGCAGCGACACCAGGAATTCGGTACGCACATATGTGGACATTTATGTTTAAAATTCCTGCATCAAAATGTATAACATCAGTCTTGCATGAACCTTGGTCGGGGTAACACACATGTCTGTGACACTCTGCTTGTCCGGCAATAGTTCGGTCTTGAGCTGTGATTACTTTCCACCGATAGATTTGAGCGAAGGCAAGTATACAATCGGCTTAGTTGATTTTCAAACATACAATTCGATTCCGAACATTGATGAGACAAACAGTAAATTTCATTACTCGAAGAATAAAGTGATAGATATACCTACAGGATCGTACGATATTGACGATTTGGCAACTTATTTGGCTCGGCACGCAAATAACGAGAAACTAATTATTAGAGCAAACAACAATTCGCTCAAGTGTGAGATACAAACACCTGTGGAAATAGACTTCACGAAACCAAACTCAATTGGTTCACTGCTCGGATTTTCGAGACGTATATTAAAGCCCGGATTTCATACCTCAGACTACACTGTGCAGATATTCAAAGTTAACGCGATTCGTGTAGAATGTAGCATATGTACTGGAAATTACGTCAACGATAAGCTGGGGCATACACTACACGAGTTTTTTCCAACAGTACCACCAGGGTACAAGATTGTAGAAGTACCTGCAAACGTCATCTATCTCCCCATCACTGTGAAAACGCTAGGCAACATTCACATTAGAGTTGTAGACCAGGACGGCAATTTAGTGGATTTCAGAGGTGAAACTATTACTCTGAGACTACATATAAAGAATGGGCGCTCGTTATAATAAGAAGCGTCAGACTCCAACAGTTGTCAGTAGTGAACCGACAGTGAAACGGTTAACACCTGATAACGTGCTCTTCCTACAGTCGTTAGGCTATACAGTGAATAAAAATGGATGAGGTGCTTGATATAACTTCCAGTGTTGAATTTGGTGAGTCGGTCACTCGTAAACAGTTTTTGAGTCATCAGCCGCATACGCCAACAACGTTTAATAATAATGATGAAATTCGGATACCTATTCAGAACCAAGATACATATACACTGCCAGGCGAAAGTTACTTGCATATTGAGGAAGATTTGTCAAATCGGATGGATCAGGAGTTACAAATTCACTTCTCACATCCAATGCATTCGCGTTTTTATTTGAGGAAATTCGGTATGAACTTAATGGAGTTGAAATAGACAGAAATAGAAATGTAGGTATCACAAGCACATTGAAGACTTTTATTTCAGCTGGTCCTCAACAAATTGGCATGTTGAAGAACGCAGGATGGGGGCAACGTGATCTTGGAAATGGCTACTTCGATGTATGTATCCCGTTGAGTATGCTTTTGGGTTTTTGTGAAGACTTTAAAAGGATACTTGCAAATGTTAAACAAGAACTAATACTTATTAGATCTAGGGACGATACAAATTCATACGTGCAAGCCAATCCAAACCCTCAGAAAAGTAAATTTGCCATCAGTAAACTAGCATGGGTGGTGCCGCATCTGCATGTAAGTGAGAGAGAAAAACTTGCGTTGCTTAAGATTGTAGACAGTGGGAAGCCACTTCACATTAATTTCAGAAGCTGGGATCTTTTGGAGTATCCGCTGCTTCCTATAAGTAAGTCTCAAATTTGGTCTTTGAAAACATCAACACAACTGGAAAAACCTAGGTTTGTAGTATTAGCATTTCAAACAAATAGGAAACGAAATGCCGAATTAAGTGCAGCTATCTTTGACCACTGTAATCTCGCCAATGTCAAAGTGTTCCTAAATGACGTTGCATACCCGTACGAGAACATAAATTTGGACTTTAAGAAAAACCGAACAACACTGTTGTATGACATGTATGCAAGATTCCAACAGGCTTACTACGAACGATGCCATCCCTCACCGCTACTAGAGCGAGAAGACTTTATTGCCACTGCTCCTATAGCTGTAATAGACTGTTCACATCAAAATGAGTCGATAAAAACAGGACCTGTGGATATTCGTATGGAGTTTGATAGCACTGACAATTTTCCAGCCTACACCGCCGCATATTGTCTAATCCTTCACGACCGTGTTGTGGAATACGTACCGCTAACAAGTGTTGTGCGTAAACTCGCATAAAACCAGATAGCGCCCATCATCACCACCCAGTATCATGCCGACCATCTTCGTGGACGCGCAAGGATTCAAGACAAGAGAAGGAGCGTTTATCTTTAAAGAAGTTGCCGTGTGTGTAGTACAATCAGACAACATTATTGCTACACATTGCATTTCTGTAAACTCACCAAGACGTGGAGGTAACGATCCAACAGTGAGATGGTTGACACATAATTACCATGGAATACCTTGGAATGGTACTGGTGTTACATTCAGTAGACTATGTACTATTTTACATGCAATCACCAATACAGATGACGCAATCATATATGTTAAAGGACTGGAGAAGGCTCGATGGTTTCAGAAGATTATCAGGAGGAAAGTCTGCTACAATATAGAAGATTTAGGATGTCCACCTCTACGAGAACTCAGGAAGAATAATTTGATAAAACTTTGTAAAGGACATTTATTTTATAATGCTATATGTGCTGTTGAAAATGCATATTTAATTGCCCAATGGTGGGTGAAATAAAAAGAAATCAAATCAAACCAATGCATTTTTTATTTATATTTTATACATGTATTTTATTAAGAAAATTTTTCTTTCATATGGATGTACACATCAGTTCTTGCACTTATTGTCCACGGCCATTATATACGGTCCACAAACATCATACCCAGGATTGTAATTCTTAATTACAATATTATTAACATCGGGTAATACAAGCAAATTTTTATATGCAATAAGTTCATATTTTAGTAGATTATAATCCAATGACGAACTTGGTGTCACTTGAGCCACACGAACATCGTTAATGTACATATCAACCAGTTTTTGCACTGTGGCCATATTAAAGTCTCGTAGCACTTTACTTGACAAAATGTCCACAAATTCTATGTAGTATCTTGCAACTAGATATCCCCACCTCTTCTTGACGGCCAAGGCGCTGGAAACTGCAGGCTGCGCGTCGATGATGTTCTTCCAAGTCGTATCTCCGAAGTAGACGCCGCTGGCAGGATCGGCATTTGGAGCGAAGTATACTGTTTTCACCCCGGCGACCGTACGGCAGGAGACGGTATGCTCACCAAGAGGAATGTCGACCTGGTCGCTCGCTGTGTTGAACAAATCTGACACAACGTCCAGTACTTGAGTCAGCACGACCCATTCTTCATACGTTAGTATAACCTTGGTGCGATATCCAACTTTTTCTAGCACTACTACTGGCTCAAATTCATGTTTGGACGATAAACCTATCGTCAAACGTTTTGAGTCACCGGCGTTGAGCTGATAAACTGCCGAGAACAACAGTACTGGGCGAGACATGTCTGGCAACTGAGGTCAGCAGGCCGGTTGGGTGGTAGTCATACTAGCTGGAGTGGTGGTGGGGGGTGAGTCTGTTCAAACCCTGCCGATGAAACGGTGCGGTACACCTGGCGGGGACGGTTAAGTGCTCTAGCAAAAGAAAAATTTTCATATTGACGTACACTTCACTTTTTACAATTATCATTCACAGGTGGTACAGACGGTTCCCAAAAATCATAACCAGGATTGTAATTCTTAGTTATAATGTTATTGACATGGGGTAATACAAGCAAATTCTTATATGCAATAAGTTCTTGCTTCAGTAGCACATAGTCGAGCGAAGAACTATAAGTCACTTGATCCACAGAAACATCGTTAATGTACATATCAATAAGTTTTTGCACAGTGCCCATATTGAGGTCTCGTAGCACATTAGCAGTTAAAATGTTCACAAATTCGGTATAATATTTTGAAACTAGGTATGCCCACCTCTTCCTGATGTCCAAGGCACCGGTCACTGCAGGCTGCGTGTCGACAAGGTTTTTCCACGTCGATTCGGCGAAGTAGACACCGTTGGTAGGATCAGCATTCGGGGCGAAATATATGGTTTTTACCCCGGCTATCATACGGCGGAAGACGGTGTGCTCGCCAAGGTAAATATCGTTCTGGCTGCTGGCCGTGTTGAACAAATCTGACACAACGTCGATACTTGCGTCAACACTATCCACTCTTCATATGCTAGTGTAACTCTCGTGCGGTGCCCCACTTTTTCGAGCAG